>NEWO01000847.1:149143-162308 GCA_003013225.1 Phalaenopsis aphrodite
GATTGATTATTGACACACCTAAAAATTACCAACTTTATATATATATTTTATACTCAATTTTAATAATTTTTAATGATATTACACTTTAAAGGAAAATATTTTGCATATTTTTGGTTTCAGTTACAAGAAATGAAATTTTGGAGAAAATGAAGAAAAAATTGTGCAATTTGGAGTAAAAACGAGCAATAAAGAAGATTCTGACTTGGCACATTTCGATATGTCTTTCTATGTTTAATCTAATCTACATTTCTCACATGTTTTTAAATGAAATTACACTTTAAGGAAAGGTTGTTTTCATGCTTATTTTGTAGGTTCCTCTGTTAGAAGCAAAACACAACTGAAACGGGGCAAAACAGACCTAAAACAGAGTCAAACAGAGCAAAATAATGGAGTTGCTGCAGAGTGGTGCATGATGCGCTAAATCAACACATGATGCGCCCAAATCTAGAGAACTGGCGCATGTTGCGCCGATTTGGCGCCAGATGTGTCCGAGACAACTTTTTGCGGATTAAGGTGGGTTGAGACGAGTTTTTGTGTGAATTTTCAAAGGGACACTTGTTCTAAACACCCATTAGAGTGATTCAATTCATTTAGACACTTTGGAAGGTTCTTTTATGAAGGGACATGTCTCTTGGATCAATGAACAGGTCTTTTGAATTCAAAAAAGTTGACTTTTGGATAGAATTTTGGTGGAAATTTTGAATTCTTTTTGGAGGGAGGCAGCCTTTTATAGAAGAGAGGAAAATATAGGGCTTAAGAAGGAGTTTTTGGAGTGAATAGTTGTGTGGGTGTGAGTTTTGTATGTGTGTGGCGTGAGAGTGAGAGGAAGGGCTTGGAGATTTTCTTCAAGGATTGTAAGAGGAAATAGAATGTGACAGATTTTTTCTTCATTACATTTCTAGGAGAGAATTGAGAGTACACGTTAAGAGGGAAATTTCTTGAAGAGAACTTCTAGAGATTTGCTTGGGATGGGTTGTGAGATAAGTTGTGTTCATTTCATTATTTATTTTGTAAAGTTATTTTTATATATGAAATTTGTGTTTTGTCATATCCTTCTCATGAATTCTGAGTATTCTTCTTTATCATTCTCCCTACTTTGAGATATGGTTTTGTGAAGAATTGACTTTGTTTTATATGGTTTTAATTGTGAATAATTTGTGATGATTTGAACTCTGATCTTCATTTACTTTTCGATCTGATCAATTGAAATGTTAAAATGTGTTGAGAAACATATGCTCTGAAAGTGCTATGATTTCTACAACATGGGAGAATCACATTTAATTTCATGAGAGAGTATGTCATCCATGGAATTGAGTGCAAATAAATAGGGAAATATACTTTGTTGGATGCAGATTTGGAGATTTTAAGGTGACAGATTAAAATTCTCAATGTGATCCAGTTGATTGGAAATGGATGCGAGATTGTTAGCCCTCAGGTGAGGGAGTAGTGTGAGCTCTAGAGTGGCAGCCGGTATTCTTCCAGTCTAACCACAAAATTAAGGACCAAACTCTAGATTAGTCAATGTTCTTTATAGCACTCTGAAGAGAGTAAAGAATAAGATTGTTCATATTTGGCACAAAACAATTTTTATGTAATTTTAAATGATTTTTAATTACTTCACAATCCATACACTCATTGTAAAGGGGAAGAAGACTTTCTTAAATTTGAACTCTTCATCATAAAACTTTGTTTAGTCATAGTAAATTTAATTTTAAAGTTTAATAAATAGTTTAGTAAACTTAGTTCTTTTAGTTACATTTCTATGAGCATTCATTAAACCCATTTTAATTTTTCTTTCTTACTTTAATTTTTATAGTTTAAATATTATGATTTAAGTTATTATCATAAGAATTTTCATCTTCCAAAACTAAGAATTGATATTAGTAGACTATAATTAGTCTAAAGAATTTCTTACTGATCTTCGTTGTGAGATCGATACTGAAGTTTTTAAAGAAAGTTCTATATTACCTGAAACGATACGTGCACTTGCGTAGAACCACTAGTGTATGAACTATTTTATATATTTTATATAACATTGTAATTTTGCACATTAACAACTTAATATAAATTGGGTCAAGTTATTAGCCATATTTTTGAAAACTAAATTACTGCGTAATTTCGGGACGAGTCAAGTTTTTGGCACTGTACTGGGGATTTAAATTGACATAAAACACGTAGAAAAACAACACACACTAAGGCCACATCAATTATCATAGAGCACAAAAGAAGACTCTGCTGAGGGTCCCAATGGCTCAAATANGACTTTCGACGGAATGAAAAAGAGATATCTGGTAGAATCGTAACCATAGAATATGACCCTAATCGAAATGCATACATTTGTCTCATACACTATGGGGATGGTGAGAAGAGATATATTTTACATCCCAGAGGGGCTATAATTGGAGATACCATTGTTTCTGGTACAGAAGTTCCTATATCAATGGGAAATGCCCTACCTTTGAGTGCGGTTTGAACTATTGATTTACGTAATTGGAAGTAACCAATTAGAAGTTATTCATTATTCATTAGTTGATAATTTACCGGAAAAACAAATAAGTTGTGAATCTTTTTTGGTTGAATCTTTTTTGAATTGTAAACTATAAACAGGTTCAAATATTTCCCGGAAATATTTTCTGGCAAAGTATAATTTACCGGAAAAACAAATCTTGGGATGGGTTGTGAGATAAGTTGTGTTCATTTCATTATTTATTTTGTAAAGTTATTTTTATATATGAAATGTGTGTTTTGTCATATCCTTCTCATGAATTCTGAGTATTCTTCTTTATCATTCTCCCTACTTTGAGATATGGTTTTGTGAAGAATTGATTTTGTTTTATACGGTTTTAATTGTGAATAATTTATGATGATTTGAACTCTGATCTTCATTTACTTTTCGATCTGATCAATTGAAATGTTAAAATGTGTTGAGAAACATATGCTCTGAAAGTGTTATGATTTCTACAACATGGGAGAATCTCATTTAATTTCATGAGAGAGTATTTCATCCATGGAATTGGGCGCAAATAAATAGGGAAATATACTTTATTGGATGTAGATTTGGAGATTTTAAGGTGACATATTAAAATCCACAATTTGATCCAGTTGATTGGAAACGGATGTGAGATTGTTAGCCCTCAGGTGAGGGAGTAGTGTGAGCTCTGGAGTGGCAGCCGGTATCCTCCCAGTCTAACCACAAAATTAGTGACCAAACTCTAGATTAATCAATGTTCTTTATAGCACTCTGAAGAGGGTAAAGAATAGGATTGTTCATATTTAGTACAAAACAATTTTTATGTAATTTTAAATGATTTTTAATTACTTCACAATCCATACACTCATTGTAAAGGGGAAGGAGGCTTTCTTAAATTTGAACTCTTCATCATAAAACTTTGTTTAGTCATAGTAAATTTAATTTTAAAGTTTAGTGAATAGTTTAGTAAACTTAGTTCATTTAGTTACATTTCTATGAGCATTCATTAAACCCATTTTAATTTTTATTTCTTACTTTAATTTTTGTAGTTTAAATATTATGATTTAAGTTATTATCATAAGAATTTTCATCTTCCAAACTAAGAATTGATATTAGTAGACTATAATTAGCTTAAGGAATGTCTTACTTCTCTTCTTTGTGGGATCGATACTGGAGTTTTTAAAGAAAACCCTATATTACCTGAAACGATACGTGCACTTGCGTAGAACCACTAGTGTGTGAACTATTTTATATGTTTTATATAGCATTGTAATTTTGCACATTAACTACTTAATATAAATTGGGTCAAGTTATTGGTCATATTTTTGAAAACTAAATTACTACGTAATTTCAGGACGAGTCAAGTTTTTGGCATTGTACCAGGGATTTAAATTGACATACAACACATAGAAAGACAACACACACTAAGAGCACATCAATTATCATAGAGCACCAAAGAAGACTCTGCTGAGGGTCCCAATGGCTCAAATAATTAAGGCTATTAAAAAGAAAAAAATATTTTAGAAGGCACCCCTGATGAAAATCAGAGCTTTCCTTCTGGAACTAAAGAATTATTACACCTATCATTGCGACCATAGGCATGACACAGAGGAAATCAGGCATCTCTCTAACGTGGTTGAGGAATTGATTTGGTTGTTAAGGTCAAAGAGTTCATAGGTCCTAAAGTAGCCACCTAGAGGAAGAAGAAAGCTTAAGTCAAGGAAATCTTGGAAAGCCAATCCAAAAAAATTCCATTCACATTATAAAGATGGCATCAACAAAATTTAAATGGCATGGAAATTCATCCTAACGGCTGATCAAAGGTTCTGGTGAGGTGTGTTGTGCGCAACTACCTTTACTCAGAGGTAAATGACCCATCCACCGATCACCTTTATAGATTTAAATATGCCTACAAAGGGAATTTAAAAACAAATTAGTAGAATCTTAGTCAACACTAGCAACTCCATGAACATTTTGTTCACAATAGTGTTTAAGAAGATGAGCCTGTCAGCCAACACCTATTCACACTACCCTGCCCGCTCTATAGTTTTTTTTTTTTTTGTAAGAGAAAATAAACCTTGAGAACACTTCCTCTCATAGTCACATGGGGAAAGGTGAAAAATAACTCACATAGAAAAAAATTTCATTGTGGTAGACTCAATGCTAACTTACAACACTATATTTTGGTAACCACTCCTAAATGACTTCAAGGTGATGGTCTCGATGTACCACATTGCGGTGCAGCTTTTAAGTGCTACAAAAATCATTATCGTACAAGGAAATTTGGAGAAATCACAAATCTGCTACCTCCAGACAGTCGGCAGTGTGGAATAAGAGCAGCTCGATCTCACCAATCAACATGAAGGGTGTCTCGAGAGTACTGAGATCATCGAGCAAATTTCAGTTGTTGAATGAGAGAAAAGTAAATTTTTTTCTAATAAGAAAAATTTTGATATATGAATGTATGAGAAACAGAACATGTTACTATTTGACCTCCCGAATAAAGCCATTTTTCTTTAGTTTTAGCACTCTGCTTGAACTCAAGTTGCCCACAGGAAAGTTTCCTTCTACCAAGGATTAACACATTGATGGAATCAGTGGTAAGCTATTATTTCATGAGCTTCCTGGATGCTTTTTATGACTACCACCAAATCAAGGTGCACCTAAACAACATAGAATAAATTGTCTTAATTACTAGAAAGGGTGTATATTGTTATGATGTAAAGTCATTAAGGCTTAAAAATGCTTGAATACTTACCAGTATCACATGAATGTATTTATGAGGATGATATGTTAGTCAGGAGTCCTTTGACAGAACCATAAATTAGGCAATTAAAATAAACCTTCCAAGCTGATAGAAAATACAACATGATACTAAATTTTCTTAACATGCAAATTCGGAGCCTCAACTGGTAAGTTTCTTGAGTATCTTTTGATGCTTGAAGGTATAAAAGCCAATAAGTAGAAAATACAAGTGCTACTTAACTTTTCATCACCTCAGAACACCAAAGAAGTGAAAAAGTTATCCAGTCAGATGGTAGTGTTAAGCTACTTCTTCTTCTTCAAATTAAGCAAAAAATGTGTAGCATCTTTCAAAATGCTAAGAAAAACCAATGGATTCAAGTGGTCAAAAGAGTACGAGCAAGCATTCCATAAGCTAAAAGACTCTATAATGACACCACCACTCCTCCAAAGTCCGAAGTCAAGTGAACAACTCTTTATGTACTTAAGTGTGAGACCCGAGGCCATCAGCTCAATGCACTTACAGGAAGAATTAAAGAAATAATTTCTAGTTTACTACATCAGCACAATGGTTTGAGAAGCAGAACTTAGGTATTCAATTATCAAAAAACTAACATTTTCTATAATTATCTCTACTCGCAAATTCCAATTGTCTTTCTAAATGCAACTTATCAAATATATCATTGATCATCTACTCAAGTCCATACTCACTCGACCAAAGAATTATGTCCAACTTCTCAAATAATTCATGAAGCTGGGCAAGTTCAACCTCTTATGTCCTCTAAATAATGATTAAGGCTCGGGTGATAGTAGTTCTTTCCAAGACATGTGAGCCGAAAGAAGGAAACTCTTCCAACAAAAATAACTAGGTACTACATATTGGATGAAGCTTCAAATCTGGTAAGAGTGGGACTCAAACTCGCTTCAAGAAGTTTGATCAGAGAGCACATCTACCACTTTGTAACAATATAGTATGTGATCACCAATAAACAAACAAAATATGAAGCTTTGATTATTAGGTTACGTATTGCCTATGAAATGCCTGCCTAAAACTTGTTTGTCAAGTCAAAATCATTGTTGGTAATGATTTAGACAAATGAAGAATTCAAAGTCAAATATGGTATGATAGTAAAGTACTTAACCAAGGAAAAGCCATAAAAATCTAAAAGTTTGACAGCTTCCAAATCATGCACGTTGGTCGAGAGGAGAACCATGTAGTTGGCCTAAAGTGAGCCGCTAAACTGACTTATATCAGGTCAGTTAACCAATCAAGGCATCCTGTGAGCGACAATTGATCGGACCAAACATTATTAGACAACTGGTCGAACTGACCTAAAGTGGTTGGTTGATCCAACAAACATCAATCAATCAATCAAGGCAACCAACTAGGGACAACCGATCAGACAGAATGATATCGGGTAGCCAACCAAACCAGACTAAAGAAAGTGGTCAAATATTCAGACCAAGGTGGAGCTCTAAGAATAAAAATTTCAAGGGTTCGGAGACTTTCTCACCTACAAGATAGTTGGAGATGTACTTTCTCGACTTACTCCATGCTCCACCCTCGCTCCAATGGTGCTAGCACCACTCCTTCTTCAAAGCATGAAAAGCTCTTATTTATCAAGGAGATTGGCCAAGGAAATCCACAGAGTTTCATCACTCCCCATCTTTCACCAGGAAATGAGATCATTGATGATGAAATTGGAGATGAAGGAGGTGATGATCAAGAAAATGAGGAGGAATAAGAAGAAGGCTGGAAGAATCTCTCCAAAAGCCTTTAAAATCTCTCTAAAAGCCCTCTCTGAACTCTCCCAAGCTCTCCCTTGGCTCCTGTTGAATGATAAATAAGGGGAATGAAATACAAGGAAAATTCATAGCCCTTAGAAACCATAAAAATAAAATTGGCCAGTTAGCTAACTTATTAAGAAATGATTCCTAAAGAATTCCAGATGCAGTAAATAGCCATGAATTTGAATCTAAAGAGTTGGACCCTTAAGAGCAAGGTGTATAAACTAATTTATGTTAAATAATAACTAAGGAAGAATGTGCTCTTCCTTTCAAGGAAACCTTTAGCATTGTTAGGAAGATAGTTGAGTACATAGAACCACCAATAGAAGTGTCCCCATGGAAAGAGTTGGAAGATAGCCCAAGGTAAGAGAGTAATCCAGTAGAGTTAGATCTTGCACTTGAAAAATATATGGAAAATCCAACCCATGATGTTGGAAACACTAGTTTAACTTCTTGAGAGCCACTTCTTGCAACCTGTAAGAAAATAATAATCTACAAATAGAAAAATAAATTGAAAGAATTATGGATTTAGAAAATAACCCTAGAGATGATAATCTGAATAAACCCCCCCTACATACCCTCTAGAAGACAACTATTGAACTGCAAGGGAAAAGTTGCAAGAAAAATTGAAAATTAGGGATTTAATAGAAACTCTAGGACTAAAAAAAGATTAGGCGATTGTTCATTGATTACAAAATTGAAATTTTGATCATGGAGGAAAACTCTTACTTCAAGCTGAGAATGTTAAACCAAGCGCTATCTTGGGAGACAACCCAAGCGTTGTCTAATGTTTGAGCATGTTATTAGTTTTTGCATTTATTTAATTTGCTTCAAATTTGTTTTAAATTTTCATTTGAATTTTTTTTGAATATTTTTTGTTGTGTTACTTATGCAGGGTCATATGAGTTTTGTGGAATTCTTACCCAAGTTATTAGTTTATATATGTTGAACTCCAAGAATTATTGATGAATTATTTAGTATCAATTTACATTATTACATGCTACGAAGTTGTCATTTCCTATATTTTTTCCTGTGGCATGCATAGAAAAGAAAGTAATTTTGGGGGAGGGAGTGTTGCGTATTGACTTGCCTTGAAATAATATGATTACACTTTAAAGGAGAGACTTATGTGTGGAATCCTAATAATTTAATGTGATTATATTATTACTATAGTTAAATTGAGAATACTCATTAAAGAGAGGTTTGGAATTAATGTCCTAATAAATGAATCTTGCATTTAACAAAATCTAAATATTAAGTTGTTTTAAAATAATTAAAAAATTTATAATTACAATATTAGTAGTCAACCAGAGATACTTTAGACATTTTAAGTTTCAATCTAAACAATTTAATTGAGTCTTAACTTTTTGAACAGATTAGAACATTTTGGAGTTCACATTAAGAAAAATTTGAAAATTATTATTTAAAGATAATTAGACATTCAAATTTCTTAAAAGAAAAGATGTTCCATCTGATATAGTAATTCTTAATGAAATTGAAAAAAAAAAAAGAGAAAATAAAATGTAATGAATTATGAAAGTCCTAGTTTAAAGGAAACTTCAAAACAAATGGTCAACAACCCTAAGAAGAAACTTGAGGTTAGAATAAAAAATATGGTGACTTAGCTATCCCCTAAGTAATAAGGCTTAAAAACTTCTTGATAAAGTTCTTAAGATATTTTATTCAAGAAAGAGCTTAAGATATATTGAGTTGATTAACTAATTGATTTAAAAATATCTTTGGGAAATGCAAACATTAAAATTACACTAAATTAAACATTTTAGCATTTTCTTAGGTTTAGGAAGATGTGAACTAAAGGAAGGACTAAGTTATTAGAAATTAATAAAAAATCATATGTAATTTATTTAAGGAATCAGAAAGCCGCATGAGAATTCCAAAAATATTTTTAATCCTTGTTGAGATATGGGATTACTTGAGGGAAAGTAAAAAAGTAAGTTTGGGGGAGTTGATGCAAGGTAAATTTATGTTTTGTTCTTGCATTAAATACCATGTTATTTCTCTTATTTATCATGATAATACCCTTGAGAAAGGTATTTTATGTGATATATAGGTTATGAGCTTTATGCAACATGGAGAAGAAAAGAGGTGAGTTGGGAGTAAAACGGAAAAACAAAGTAGAATTTCTTCACCTGTGTCCAACTTTGAGGGGGCATGTGCATGTCACTACAACTGTGCACCTATGTACACCTCCAGTCCCTACACATATTCATGCTTGTGCACCCGCCTAAGTATGTCAATACAGCTGCACACCTGCGTGCACGCTCACGCACCAGGCTATGCATGCCAACACAATTACACACCATTCACACCTCTATCTCTGTGTGCACAGACATACATGCACCAACATACACATGTCAACACACGTGTGTGCACCTCTTGTCTGTCACATGCATGTTTGCACTCACACCCACCTGCACACACCAATGCACTTAACCCATGCATACACACAACGCACCCCGCTTGTGTACACGTGCATGCACCCACTGTGCACACTACCACACTAGTGTTTCCCTTCCTCTAGAACTCATCACTTGTGTGTATGTGTGTGCTCACGACACTACAGTCATGCGCCAATGATACATTAACATGCCCACCCACACCCGAAAACCCATGAAAATGCTAAATTTCATTTTTTTTTACCAATTTGGAGAGTTTAGATGCACATAGTAGACTTAACATGCAATATTTAAGCATATAAATATTTTTTATCATTATGGGAGCACTTTTGGCCTTAGGGGTTGTGCCTCTAAGATTTAAGTCATTTGGAGCAATTGGAATTTTTTTCTCAAGTTTGCTCATAAGAGTATTATTTTCTTATTTCTTCTTTTCATGTTTGTTTAAAGGGTTTGATGATGTGTAAGGGGAGATTGAATGCATAAGCATGTGATAGATCCATAAATGTTTGTATTGATAAGAGAGGACCATGGTTCATTGCAATAACTAATTGGTTCTATAGTGAGTTTTCTGTAATTTTAGTGTTGTTTCCTTCTTAATCCCATGATAATAAAGTTCATGTTATTTTAATCATTCATTATGGTTAATCTTCTTTTGTAACCTTGTGTTGTAAGGCATGTTGTTTTTAGTTTTAATTCTAAATATTTTTGCTCCCTCGATGCCCTTTTGATGCATGAATTTTTTACATTTATGTGTTAACCTTTGAGATTTTCATGTATTTGTAATCTAACCAATTAGAATGTTAAAATCCTTCATGAACCATGACTTCTACCTATTACATAATGGAACAAGTACATTAACCACAAAATTCTAGTTGAGTAGGCATATTCTTGTAAGGATTTTGCAACATAGATAAAGGATTGGAAAAATCCTGGGAAATGCCATAGAGTTAAGAGAAACGTAACTATTTGTGTTTTTAATTCTTTCTTTGACCTAAGCATAGGCTTAAGGATAAAATTTTTATCTCTGGTTGTCAATAATAGCACGAGTTCCATAGAAAAACTTTGCGAAACCACTTGACATGGTCATAGGAGTATGAATCTTATATGTTGAAAACTCAATATTTTTCTTGTAATTTTTGTTTGACTACAATTTTAGGATTGTAGAATTCATCCCTTGAATTTGATCACTTCTCACTTGAATTAGCAGTTCAGTAAGCTCAAAATTTGCCTGCTAGAAATATTTTAGCACTATCCACATGCGATTGATACGCAGACTCGTTTATGTATATGTATACTGCATGATTGATAAGCATACTTACGTGATTGAACGACTTACCTCACATCAATTTTGGGAATCATCCAGAGACTAAAATGTGGTAGAATGGTCAAAATGATAGCCCTAACTCATTTGAAAGAGAAAGATTTAAGAAATTAGATGATACAATTAGTTTTGGTGGAAGTGATCTCTACGTCATGAAAATTCAGGTCAAAGTGTTGTCCCCAATCTATTAGAGAGAAAATTGAGATTTTTTTATGAATATTTGAATGAGATTTAACTTTTACAAATCTTATGGTTTAAACTCAATATGACTATATTTTAATTTTATAGTTTATTTGAGTTCATTTCAAGGGCAAATTCAAAATCATTACCTAAATTATCCTAATCATCATCCAATTTACTATTGGTTGAATGCACCCCAAAATGAAGTCTTATTTTGGCATAGATGGGGTCATCTGAATGTTTTAAATAGTTGGATGTGTTAACAAATTCCATTTTGTAAAATAATGCTTTGATGAAAAATTTTTATGTGGGACCAATTTCTTTGTATTTTCATTCATGAAAGCTCACTATGTGAAATTACATGTCAAGATTATCTGATAGCTATCAAAACTTATTGTGTACTATTCATATATTTATAATGAACTAATTATAACTTATAACATAAAATTCTATGGACTGCAATGATCTTCTAATAAAAAAATATTTTCAGGGCGCAAAAAATAACCATTTCAAACTATTCACTCAACGGGATGTGTTTTTTTTTTTGTCAAATTTTAGGATCTGATTGAAGTTAATTATTCTTGATTCTAGTTTGTGTGATTTATTTCAATTTTGTCTTAAATATTTGAATTGAATGAGGAGTTCTCCAAAAGTTGTCAACATGACTGTGCATCTTTATATTTTCTACTAATAAATTGGGTTGTTACTTCAACATGCGTGTCGGCACTATTTTTGGTGTGGGGTTTGCCCGTAAGAAACTGTCGGCTATCGGAATTAAAATCCCGTTGCCCGCTTCGGAAGGACATTAAAAAAAGTTGGGTTTTGAAAAAGATGAAGTCAAACTGACTCCATAATTTTCATAGTTTAGATGAAGGAACGCTTTTATCTCAAATCCTGTATCTATCTCGAAAGATAAACACAAAAATTGAGGGTGAGGCTCGATCNTAATTTAATCCCCAAAACTTCAAAAATACATAACTTTGTGTAGAAAAATCACAAAAATAAAATAAAAATACTCTCTTGCTCAGTGAACAGAGGAGAATAATTGGGAATAATTTTCAAGCCCATTTGATGCATAAAATATTTTTAATTAATTAAATACTATCTGGGATCATTTGATTCTACATGCATATTGACACATCACCTTGGCTTGAAATTTTGACATGTTGTAGCCTCTGTGGGGGGAACATTCTCTGATTTTTCTAAAGTCAAAGGAGGTCCCTATATAGAGATCCATATTTTTCATCATCTTTCATATTATTCCCTTAAAATAATCATGGAAATTAGCATATTGGTTATTAAATCCCAAGAAAATTTTGGAAAGTCTACCATGATCAGAGAAACCTTTGAAAATAATTCCATGAGTCAAGCCATTCAAAATATCCTTAAGTTTTCCAAATACTAAATCACTAAGATAATTGATTTTGGAAAATACAAACATTTAAATGACTTGATTTTTTATCTCTATTGTGATTTATGATCCAGAGGACTCATCATAAAAGTTTTAAAAAATTTTGAGTTCATTTAATAGCTTAAATTGATTTTTAAAGATAAATACCACTCTTGACACTTAAATGATTTTTAAAAATCAGAATATAACTAAAAAAATTATGAAACTTAGTTTTTTGAGTTCTTTGTAATCAGGGGTATTTTCTAAAAATAAAATTATATTTAAAGTAAAAACTTGATTTTCAGCCTATTTTAAATATTTAAAATAATTAAAAATTCATAAAAATCACAAAAATAATAAAACTCATGGAAATGTTCTAAACTGTTTCTTAATCACATAGTAACAATTAGAATATTTTTCCTGATTTTCTAAATAAAGATATTTATTTTCAAAGCTTAAAAATAAATTTTTTCTTAAAAAGTCTAAAAATGAGTTTTCACTAAAATAATTCCAATAAATCAAGGAAAAATCAAAAAAAATATACAATTTGCTCCTCTAAGTTATCTGACCTTAGAGAGATTTTTCAAAAATATAAAACTTAATTTTCATCACATAAAATATTTTATTTTTAATAAATAGCCCAGAACTTAAAATAATTCTAATAAATCACAAAGAATTCAACGAATCATGAAATTTGATCCAAAGGCTTCTCTGGTCTAGTTCTACCTTCAGTAAAAATTTCAAGGGATTATAATTTACCTTGGTCAAGTTAGGAATTTTCTTTTAAAAAATCCTATTTTTGTATTAAAATAATTATATAAATTAAATTAAATTTTGAAAAATCACATTTTCTCCTC
>NEWO01000847.1:178718-204885 GCA_003013225.1 Phalaenopsis aphrodite
GACCGACAAGAAGATAAGGCAGCAATGGGTGTAGGAGTAGGTGTCCCAAGAGGGGTGGCAGCAGCAGGCGCAGGAGCATGTGCCACAAGAGGTGGGGCAACAGCAGGTGGGAGAGCAGTAGTGGGATTAGTGAAAGAATTAAATGACCTCCTCTTCATGCTATAGTAGGTGGTCTTTATTATCCTTAAACACAGGGTCTTTGAGGTGGCTCACCACCTGCACTACTTTTGGCTATCTGCAAACGAAGAAATGACATTAACAAGATTAGTACTAGTAGGAAAAAATAATCATAAGCAGAAAGAAATGATGCATTAAAGCTAAGACACAAGCAGCAGATATGTCTAAAATAAGAAAAGTAAGAGTAAAAAGCTACACCTTAACACAACAAAAGTAAATAACAAAAAATAGCACTAGTAACCATTAATCTAAAATTACATACCTATATTATTAAGTTTCATTGGAGGGACTCATCTTCAAATATGAACCTAAAATTCTTTTTTGCACTCATCATCATCATCATTCACACCATGAGCAACTTCTTCAAAAACCTTGTGGTATCCTCTAACGCAAACTTTTCATTATTTGTGTCGCCCTCAATATTAAAATCTGACACCTTCCTCCTAGTGAATTGGCCCTATAGTACTAGTTGCTCAATGGTTTTCCTTAGTTTATTCTTCTTAATGACATCCCAATCAACTTTATCTCTTACTTTTTCAGGGTATTGAAGGTAATAAACGTGTGTAGCTTTGCATGTCAGAACAAATGGATCAAACTTCTCATGGCATCTGTTCAATTTGACTTCAGTGATATTATAAGAACTGAGTGTTCAGCTTCATCAATTCAAAACAGGATCGAAGCATTGATAGTTGAACAAGTAGACAATATAGTACACAATACAACTGGGATTACCTGGATATTGCAATTAAATGACTTTGTCAAGTATTGTGTAATATTTAATCTCGTTATGTGTGTGTGTGTGTGTGTGTGTGTTTCCTTTAACAGTGACACCACAATTATATGTATTCTTTGCTTCACACCATGAACTAACATAGAATCTATAACCGTTTGCATCAAATATCTGTCATGTTATAACACTACGATTAGGATTCGAGGCAAGAACTTGTAATCTCTGATCTGTGATTCCATTGGCAACATTGTGAATCTACAACAAATTAAGAGGTACCATTATTGTAAATTTAAATATGATGATCATATTACGCACATGTGATTAGAAGAGTTGCTTCTACATGCGTATAATTTAAACAATGCTAGAAATTTTGCTTCGACCTTCCTGCTTACCAAAAAATCGTCTTCAATATCAAAGTTGTTGATACGTAACCTGCTCATAATATTTTTATTTGTATTTTAGAATCAATTAGAATAGAACTAACATTCTTAATGATAAATGATAGTTCATATTGAGTTTGGGGGCCATAAATTTTACTCTATAAATGGTTGGAATTCATCACAATTCATCAGGATGTAAAATGTGATTGATTGAATCTATTTATCTCTTAGATACCGTGTACCATGCCTCTCTGATAGCTCACTTGATGCTTGATATAAGGATAATTCTAGTTTTGAAAGCATGTCACCAACAATATGGCCTTTTTGATGGCCTTGCTCATAATAAGATTATAAAGTTATCAGACCAATAGATATGATTCATAGATCGATCCTTTCGGATGTGATTTATTCTAAACTATTTTTTTTAAAATTATTTAACAATTTGTAGCACATATTTTACATTGAATATGGTGGTCGTTTAGTGTAAAATAAAATGTTACTTGCAATGTATGCATCAATAAGGTATACCTCTCGAAGGGATACAACCTTTGTAATGCACTGTACCCCCAGTATAGCCTTATAACATAGATGTTTTTGTAGATGGTCCATAGAGTTGAAGAAACCAATAAGAAATATCCACTCAAGCTTATATAATAATAGGGGAATACTCACATTGAGATGTCTCAATGAGTCAACATTCAATGTCCCAGCAAACAACACTCTGAAGAATATATTGACTTCAAACTAGGGATCAAGCATCGACTTTGATAGCGCATGAAATACAATGGGTAATAAGCACTTCAGAAACCTATGGTGGTTGTGAATCCTCATGCCAAATATCTTTCCCCTTAACAATTCAAAATAATAGCTCAAATTTGAGACACAGCCACTAGGAAACTTCAAAGAATTTGCCAACTCAAAAATTGCTCTCAGTTAATTTGGTTTAAGATAGTATGCAGCTTTTGGCTTCATTAATTTACCTCCATTTGTCTCTTGAAGTTCTAAAGTCCTTCATTTGCAACACTCTTTCAAGTCCATTCTAGCTTTCACATTATTTTTTGTCTTACCCTTGATATCCAACACAATGTTGATATGTTATCAAAAAAATTCTTCTCATTGTGTATAAAATCAAGATTATGTCTAATAAGATTAGTCTTCCAGTACAGAAGATCTCAAAATAAATTAAGCTAAGTACAGTTGTGTGTGACACCAAAATTAGGAAGACAAGTTAAAGCTAGCTTTGGTCTCTCGATAATCTTCAGTGCTTCATTGATCATACGCAATATTTTAACTCCAACAATCCTGAGGGGTGGGCTTGATCTCTCAAACTTGTTTTTGAAGAATGCATCTCGGTTCCTTCTAAATGGGTGATCACGGTGAAGAAATCTTCGGTGGCAGTCAGACCAGCTATTTTTCTTACCATGTTTTAGAGTAAATGCCTTCATCATATCCATGTAGTAAGAACAAGGTAATTTTTTTATTGTGCTCCAGCTAGCTAGCATCCCATAGGCAAGGAAAATACTAAAATTTTACATAAGAGCTGCTCTCAGCTAAAAATTTTATTTCACAATAATGTCTTATGTAAGCACACCCATGTCCTATAACATTTGAAGCTCTTCAATTAAAAGCTGTAATTAGACATTGATTTTCCCTTTTGGGTTATATGGACCTAGTATTGTCAATGTCAGAATAAAGAATGATGTGGCCAAGAACATATTGGGAGACAAAGTATACAGTGTAATGATCACTGGACAACATGAATGCGAGGTTCCATCGTGACTATACGGGGTGAAGCAATCCACACATAACCCAAGTGTAACACTGTATGCTTCAACTGCAAAATTTGGGTAAGTATGAACTAAATGTATCCAGGCTTCACAATGTGATAAATGACTAATCAAGTTAGCATCAATAGATCTAACACTATACCAAGTCATGTGAGAGTTTGTACACATGGAAGCGAACAATCTATGAAGCCAAAGTGTGACTAGAAAATAAAAAAGATGCTTGTACAGAGTATTTTTTAATATTTACTCTTTCACCCCCTTTGTTTGAATCTATCCACATCAAAAATCGGCAAGTCTTCATGACTTCATCGACCTTGTAATATATCATGCACCCAGTAACATAGCAATTAAACTTCTCACATTGTAACTCTTAATATTGAAACAAACTTTTTAGTTATGTACAGGTCATCTGACACTAAATTCCCTACAGAGCCCCTCTCTTTCAATATTGTTGCTAACTGATTAAATGCTTTTCTAGGCATTTTAAAATCGGATTTGATGGTCAATATTCTCAGTTCTACTGATAACTCTGTATATGTTGTGCAACCATCCCATAAAGGTTATTGTGCAGTGTTCAGTAAGTCATAGAACTAATGTAATTCATTGTTTGATGTTTCAGGTTCGTGTTTAACTCTCTCAAAAAATTGAGCTTTTTGAGCATCAGGAACCATTTATTAATGTGTCAGGATCAAATTCCTTTGCAGAAGGGGCTTAACTTGTCGAGGCATTGCCTTGCTTGAAATAAACATCAGGTTCTTGCTCATCATGTGCAGTCCAATAGAACTAATTAGGTTTGAAGCCATTGCGATAAAAATCCAATTTAACTTCTTTGTGTGAAAAAAAGGGTTAATTTTTGTGTTTCACACAAGGACACTGAAACTCTCCCTCATAACGATAGATGGATAACTGTGATACCATTTCACGAATTCATCAACGTCGTTCAAGAACTCATATGTCCATCATTTCTGTCCTATATATAATTTGTGATACATCTAAGCTCGCAAATTACAAATATCCATTTGTATCATAGATNTATTTGCACCCAACTTCCAAGGGCTTTGACCTCCCTGAATCTTGGATGTAATCTTCACTTTAGTTGTAAAACTTAACATATTTTAACAATTCAATTGGCCAGATTGAAATTAAATTAAGATCGAAGTGAAAAAATCATCATATATTCTTAAACATTTTCATGACTTCACCAATTCAAATCATCATTTCACAAATCTTGAGACAATGAGAAAGGCAGAGAAAACTACTCCGAACTCATGGGAAAAACACAACACAATTTGGAATTCATAAATAAAATCAAAGTCATACAAACTATAACAAGTAAATAACTTATCTCTAAATTTCTCCCCAAGAACACTCATCAAAGTTCCTCTGAATCTCTTCCTTTCTTTACAACACACAGAATTCCTTTTTGAAGTAGCAAGGAGGAAGATATCTCTCACTTTCCCTCCACTCTTACAATCTCTCGAAGAAATCCTCACTATTGTTACACACTAATGGAAATTCAATATACTCTAGGATCTCTCTAACATCCAGGACCTCTCTAATTTTTGGCCAAAATATTCTTTTAAAGTTGTGGATGAGCTTTCCCAAGAGTTGCCTAAGCATCCCTTCAAAATTTGGCCTCATCCAAAGCTTGAGTAGGAATAATCGTCGATCTCGCCGTCGGTAGCCTTAAGGGCGCCGTCGGCGGGCTTCTGAAGAATTTTTTCCTGTAGTCTCGGGAAAAACTCGTCGTCGGCAGGGTCGAGGGCTCCATTGGCGGCCTAGTTCAAATCTTCACATTTTGGTCCTTTATCGCTCTAAATTCGCTCTATTTTGCTTTTTTTGGCTCTGATGACCCTAATTCATCATTCCTGCAACAAAACATCAAAAATACATTTCTTTAAAGTGCAATATCGTTAAAAACAGTATAAAATAAGTATGAAAATCTCAACATATTTTTCTTTGATCAGTCATGCAAGCGTAAGCTCTAAATAAAAATTGGTAAGATGAAAAGTTTAAATATAATTCCTCGAAATTGAAGCTAAACCATAGAATAGCTTGGGAAGTCGTTGAGGTTCTCCTCAAGATCTGTGGCTTCCCCTAGTTTTCTCCCTTTGTATTCTATAATAATTGTTTCTATTTGATCTTTTTTCAATTTGATGCTCCTTTGTCTAACCTTGAAAGTCCTAAACTTTCGAATTCTTAAAGACAATACCTTCTAATCTAAATTGAGAGTTTTCTTAGGCAATTTTGTTGTCTAAAATGTAATTAACTATAGGGTTTTGCCCTTATAGGAAGCTTTAGAACCCAACTTAATATAAACTCTACCTACACCTTCATATTAGATAAGGAAATTTGTCAGTCAATATAAAAGTTTCGCAGACTTAAATGAATGTCATAAATTCTTTAATTTATTTAATTGATTCTCACCATCAAGCAACGTGTCTATTCCTCGGGATAGGTACATCACTTGCAGTGTTGTACTTATTTAATTAAACTACTGCATATATGAGATCGGTTCAGTCTCATATTTTCAAAAATTAAAATAATATTTTTCAAAACTATGTGTGTATATATATATATATATATAATATTTTTCTATGTTAGCGACCGACAAGAAGATAAGGCAGCAATGGGTGTAGGAGTAGGTGTCCCAAGAGGGGTGGCAGCAGCAGNCGTTCAAGAACTCATATGTCCATCATTTCTGTCCTATATATAATTTGTGATACATCTAAGCTCGCAAATTACAAATATCCATTTGTATCATAGATTTAACCTTACAGATCAGTGCAATTATTATGGAAATAAAAATTAGTTAATACTTGTCAATATGTATAGCGGATGATTATGTCTAGTGGTTTGTGGAGCCAATTCTAATTAAAGAAAATGACCGCATGAACCTCTTTTAAGTTGCTCACTTCCTCTAGAGAAGTTGACACTACTTGATCAAACATATATAAGACACTTTTTTATGGTGTTTTTCAATAATATACCTTATGCATTCCTCCACTTCAACCAACCAACTTGAATTCTACTAATAACATTCCCATCTATATCACCATCACTATGAATGACACCAAATGCACTCCTTCGGCCAGTTCAACCAACCAACTTGAGTTTTACTAATAACATCCTCATCTATATCACCATCACTTTGAATAATAGACCAAATCAATGCATGCATTCCTTCGCCTCAACCAACTCTAATTTTACTAATGATAAGATCTCTATATTACCATAAATTTAACAATAGAGCTGATGCATTCCACCACTTCAACCAATCAACGTGAATTCAACTACTATATGAATTTCATACATATCACTCAATTCTTATGTATGTACACACGTAATACCTAAACTTCAATTGTTGCATACATACCACTAAAATCTTATGTATATACATACTTGACACCAAAACTTTAATTTATACGTACACATATCACATTACATATGCATTTAATTCATACATATCACTCAATTCTTATGTATATGTAAACCTAAAACCTCAACTTAAACTTCAATATTTACATGCATACCATTGAACTTAAATGTATAAATATACCTAACACCAAAACATCAACTTATACATACATACCACATTACCTATGCATATAACTCATATATATAACTCAATTGTTATGTGTGTACAAATCTAACACCTAAACTATAATATTTACATGCATACCACTGAACTCTTATGTTTATACATACCTGCACAAAAACTTCAATTTATACATATATACCACATAATCTATGCATATTATAACTCGTACATATCACTAAATTTTTATGTATGTACAAACATAACATCTAAACATCCATGCATACCATAATAAATGATAACAGTGGTGCAAATAAACTCACCTTCTTCGAAGTTTTCTGATTAGAGGGAGTTCATTTGTCTCTGTAAATTCAAATAGCACACCGGATGTCGGTCTAGCTCTAAAGATTGTATTGTGATGCTTCATCAGGAAGGAGATGGCTTTGAGCTAAATTAAGAGGGAGAAGGAGAGTGGAGAGGGGAATGGGAGAGTGGAAGTTCCGGCGGGTTCCAGCAGAAGCAGAGAGGCAAGAGGCGATTGTGGGAGAGGGGGGAAGGCAAATGAAATATAAGCACACATATTGAGTAAATAAGGCCATTTGCATCATATTTCTGTCTAATTTGCATCGGACTCAATTCGACGCCAATAAGTATGGTTCTGTGTCAATTTATTAGACGCAAATTCGATGCAAAACTATTGCAACGCCATCAAGGCTTTTGTTGCTTTCAAATAATTCTTTCGTCAGTTTTTTGACGAAAATCAGATGTAAAATCCACCGCAAATACTAAAATTTATTATTCACTGCTTAACAGCCACAATTCCAGCGCTAATTTTTTTCGTCTGAAAAATCCATCACATTTTCCGAGCACTGATTACAGTTTCACCTATACTAAATAACTAATAAATGACTGTAACATTCTAATTAAGTTGAGAATAATCATGTAATTTACCATACCCTGCATATGACTTATAAAGAGGAGGGTCATTTTCATGAAAAAAGATTATTATTAAATAATTCCCTAGAAATTAAGTATTACTTATGTCTTACTCTTCTCCTACTCTATTTTTTATCATTCGACCAACGTTCTATTTCTTGGGCATAATCGACATACTATTTTGGATTCAACAAATGACAACTATGGTGATTGCTACCGGTGAAAGTGACATTGATGGTGGTTGCGGAGAGCAATATGAACTATGTAGCTCACAGTGATGGCGAGTTATAATGGTGGTGGTTGGTGATGGCATGGTGGTTTTGTATTTAAGAAATTAAAGAAATTAGAAAAAAGATACTGAAAAGTATTTTAAATATTTTTTAGTATACAAGGTGATGCGGAATAAAAAAAGATATGGAGTTGAAAATTCAAATTAAATACTTTTTTTAAAAAATAAAATTAGATTTTAAACAGGCCCCTAGTTCTATTATTTTGAACCATTTTATGGTTTTATCCCGTATTATAATAGATGGTCGATAAGACTCTATAGTTGAAATGATTTATTATTATTATTTATTGTAAACCAATTTTTGAATCCAGATCTTTCCTTTGAATCGTGCCCAAGCGATAAAGTCTGAAACTCAAGATACAGAGAAAGAGAAACAGAAAGATAGAGAGAGAGAGAGAGAGAGAGAGAGAGAGAGAGAGAGAGAGAGAGTGTGTGTGTGTGTGTGTGACTCTAGAAAAGAGAAAGATTTGCCTCATTGGGACGAATGGGGAGTTCCAAGGCTCGTGGACGTGTTTTAGTCCATAAGAAATACAGGATACAATGGGAATCCAAAAAAAAATCTCTTTTACATGAAATGACCCTCTTATTTATAGATGATAAGAAGTTCAAAAGTAAATGACAATGTTGCCCTTATTTAAAAGGTATTAGAACAGGATATTTTAGTCTTCTGTGCAGAAGACTACTGCTTGGTACACAGTCGACTGGATCTGTCATTCTAGATTTTTTCCGTCGAAGGGAGTCATTAGGTTCCAAGGGTTGGTCAAAAGAAAAATTTGGTCGTTGGAGAAAATGTCGGCCATTAGAGTAAAAGTCAATCGTTGGAAAAGTCGGCAATTAGAGGAAAAATTGGTTGGTCAAGATGGCCGGCCGAGGGTGGTCGAAAAACGGGAAAAGACTGCAGATGCAACTCTAACGATAGTCCCTTTAGCCTGAAGATCATGATAACATTTTCAAATTATGCACCAATGTACTTACAAGGGCCCTTCAACCTCTCGTCCAACCCAACATTACACACACAAATGACTAAACACCATCTCTTCAGTCCAATAACTTTACGTTGAAAGCATCTATCGTTTCCTATTAACTATTACAAATAACTATTGCGTAGAATAATTAACTCCTTTTCTTTTCTTNAATATCCATTTGTATCATAGATTTAACCTTACAGATCAGTGCAACTATTATGGAAATAAAAATTAGTTAATACTTGTCAATATGTATAGTGGACGATTATGCTTAGTGGTTTGTGGGAGCCAATTCTAATTAAAGAAAATGGCTGCAGGAACCTCTTTTAAGTTGCTCACTTCATCTAGAGAAGTTGACACTACTTGGTCAAACATATATAAGACACTTTTCTATGGTGTTTTTTTAACAATATACCTTATGCATTCATCCACTTCAACCAACCAACTTGAATTCTACTAATAACATTCCCATCTAAATCACCATCACTATGAATGAGACCAAATGCGCTCCTTCGGCCAGTTCAACCAACCAAGTTGAATTTTACTAACAACATCCTCATCTATATCACCATCACTTTGAATAATAGACCAAATCAATGCATGCATTCCTTCGCCTCAACCAACTCTAATTCTACTAATGATAAGATCTCTATATTACCATAAATTTAACAATAGAGATGATGCATTCCACCACTTCAACCAATCAACGTGAATTCAACTAATATATGAATTTCATACATATCACTCAATTCTTATGTATGTACACACGTAATACCTAAACTTCAATTTTTGCATACATACCACTAAAATCTTATGTATATTCATACTTGACACCAAAACTTCAATTTATACGTACACATATCACATTACATATGCATTTAATTCATAGTACACATATCACATTACAGATGCATTTAATTCATACATATCACTCAATTCTTATGTATATATAACCTAAAACCTCAACTTAAACTTCAATATTTACATGCATATCATTGAACTCAAATGTATAAATATACCTAACACCAAAACATCAATTTATACATACATACCACATTACCTAAGCATATAACTCATATATATAACTCAATTGTTATGTGTATACAAACCTAACACCTAAACTATAGTATTTACATGTATACCACTGAACTCTTATGTTTATACATACCTGCACAAAAACTTCAATTTATACATACATACCACATAACCTATGCATATTATAACTCATACATATCATTAAATTTGTATGTATGTACAAACATAACATCTAAACATCCATGCATACCATAAATAAATGATAACAGTGGTGCAAATAGACTCACCTTCTTCGAAGTTGTCGGATTAGAGGGAGTTCATTTGTCTCTGTAAACTCAAATCACACACGGGACATTGATCTAGCNGTAGAATAATTAACTCCTTTTCTTTTCTTAAAATTAATAGCAACTTCTTTCTTACCACTCATCATTACACCAAATCCTCAGTTCAATCTCCAGCAATAAATAAAAATATAATAAATAAAAAAGCTCCATCAATAATGAATGGAGACATTTATAAGAAAAAAATATTTTTGGATATCCGGGTAGTGGAGGGTCCGTTTGGGACAGCGTTCACTGCGCTTCGCGGTGGCCGAAAGCGAAATTTTAATGTTTGGTTTGGCGTCCTGCTCGCGGTGGGATGCGAAGTTTACGGAAAGCGTGCCGCGGTTAGAACCCAGTGGCCAGCGTTCGCGGGGGAGATGTTAGCAACGATCGTCCATAATACCCCTCCCGCCCCGCCCTAACCAGAAATCTTTTTCTCGACGCTGAAAGGACCTTCTTCCACACCGTCGCGTTCCTTCGCTCGACTCCCGCTTGCCCTCCTCCCTCACTGTCGATGCTTGCCCTCCTCCCTCACTGTAGACTCAAGTATCCTCTACCCGCTCCCTCCCTCCCTGTCGCTCACTCCCTTTCTGCTAGTGATGGTGATGGTTTAGGGCATGTAGCACTTATTACCATTCTAAAGATATTACTCTGTTTTCCGTAGATTCTTGCTTTGTGGATTTTTTTCTGTTCTTAAAGATAGTGAATTCCATGGCTTGACTTTTTATATTAGGCTATCGTATTACAGGCCTTAATTGTTCATATTTGTTTACAATCTATGTTAAGTAATGTTGTTTCCTCTCTTTGTAGATTAAAGCACTGTAGATTGAATGAGGTGGCTAAATAATCAGAGCTTATTTTCCAATGTGATTACTGGAGTTGGTTCCTTCTGGCAGCGACGTATGGAAAGATGCTTAAATAATTGTTGTTGTATTAAAAAAATGATGAGAGGAGATTATGATGAGATGCATAGATTGGCAAACAAATGAAGCAATCTTTTTACACCAGAACAATTCCAGCTGAACAAGTATGGCAAACAAATGAAGCATCTATGCAGCCACCAATCACTCAATATGAGGAGGGATTTTTATATCCACAAACCCCTGAAGAGGCAAACATGATCTTTTTTATTATATCTTTTACTTACGCGACCTGTACATTTATTTTACTTAATGCTTTTCTGAATGTGTGTGTTGATGGATTATTGTCACATTGATTCATGAAGTCTATTTTTGTCAGTACTGAAAGCTTCAGATATTCAATTAGAAGGGATTTTTAACTTGAAAGGTTAGGAAGGTTGAGGAGTGGATCAATAAATATTCATTCTGATGTTTTTTTTTTAAATCCTGGAAGTATTAGATAAGCAATAGTTTATTTATTTACATCATTGTTGAGAATATCCACATAAAGGTGGCAATAGGAGGACCAAAATAGCAGTGATTGATTATTGATATGTTGTAGTATGATAATGGCTGTTAAATCATGGAGGAATTCTTGACTAGAGATTCATGTTTTGGATTTTGTTAGATTATAAATTAGAGGTGATAAATAATTGATTAGTATTGGCTTTGGTTTAATAAATTTCTATTTTCTTCAAGATTACTCCTTTTATGTTTTAAAGAGATGGATCATAAATTGGTTCATAATGGGTAATACAACCACGTAAATTTACTGTACTTTTTAAATACTTGTTCTATACTATCTCTGGTACAGCTTGTATAACATTTGTGTTGATGTTAAATTGCTCTGTGAATGTGCTCATTTATAAATATGGATGAATCTTTTCCCATATAAGGAAATTATTATGAAGTTTATTCTAAGAAAAATGGGGAGTTTCTGTTACTATACCTTCAAATTGTTCTAACTCCTAAATTGTACTGCCAAACGACTATGTAGTTGGGAACTAATTACCAAGAGCTTGAGTTTTCTTTCTTTCCTAATCTGGAGTACATCAGTCCAGGTTATAATGCAGATTTGATCTCCAATGCATAATTGATCTCCAATCTGAGTACATCAGTCCGAACAAGTGTTTGAATGTAATATTGTGGCTTCTCCATTATTTTAAGTTATTTTCTGTTATTTGCATTTACTTTTAAATGCAAATAACAGAAAATTAAAATATATGTGTTTGATCATCAAAGCTTGATATTCATAACTTTTAAAATTACCCAACAATTACATTTATTACTTATTTAACACTTTCAAGTTCCACTAATTTATTACATAATAAATTTTACTTATGAAATTAAAAAAATTTCATTATTACAGCTTTTTTTTAAACAGTTTTACCAAAGAAGGGCAAAATTGTCATTTTTCAGAAACAGCTGCACCAAACACACAACCATCTTCCTCGCAGCTACTTCCCCGCAGCAGCTTCCTCGGGCAGCGCAACTGCAGCTGAAAAGCTGTGAAGCTGCAGCTGCGCCAAACAGACCCTAAACAAACATAAATTTATCCATCATTGTTGGTAATTGCGATACCCCTTCATATCTCGAAAAATTGTTACGTTCGGAAGTCCGGACATAGAGATACGATCAAAGTCCAATGAATCACCTCCACGTAGAGCTGACGGAAAAAAAACTCGTTTTCTTGTGATAAGGCCCGATAACATAGGTGAATATTTCTCCAGTGATATTCTGCGTTATTCAAGTGTTATTGTGGTGTTATTGATGTATTATTGTGTTATTAATACCGAGAATATTCTCATAACACAATAACACATGAATATCACCACAAGAACACCTGAATAATGAGAATAACACGGGCGAATATTCTCCTGCGCTAAAACACATTTTTTTTATTTTTATGTCACCTCCACGTAGATGAAATATCTCATATCTAACCTGAAGACGTGCCCATGACAGCAATATTTAAGGTTTAGAATTATTTGAGCTTGGTGTTACTTGTCATTATTGGAAGATATTTTCTTAAAAATAAATTTCCATTAAATTTGCAAAAAAGCTCCATCGTGTACATTATTCTTCGAGTGCCAACCAAGAAGCTAGTGGCAATAGCTGTATTGCAGGAAAATATAGAAACAAAAAAGGCCCACAAAAACGTACGAAGGGGCAATATATCTAAGGTGGTCCAGCGTATTAGAGCCACTTGATTTTGCTTGAGGACCAAACCATGGCTGGTACACCAAATTCATGGTTTTGTTTAATGATTATGTTGCGTGAAATAAGGGCTGAAATAGAGAAATAAAGGGGTAAAATAGAAGATATTATAAGGTAAGAAAATTGGCCAAAATATCTTAATTAATTAATTTATTTATTAAAATAAACTTATAAAATTGACTTGTTTTGTTGACATTATGTTTAAATGACATGGAATTATATGCTTTGAATTTGAGGATTAATTCAAAAATAATAAAGATATTTACCGTATAATTTAAAGTTATATAGCGAAGGATTAAAATATTTATTTATAATTAGTAAAGTTAATATCTAATAAGATTAGATACCACCCAAATTTTTTCTTTATTTTTTGATATTGCAGGCTGTCCTGGTTCATTTATTGGCCTAACTTTCTTGCCCAAGAAGCTAACTATATGTACACGTTTGGAACTGATATATTTTGGGTAGCTGCAGCTTCTTAAATAATCAACTAATAAGCTGATTAAAAATAATCTACTGATAAGTTATGTGCGGTGGCTATTACAATTTTTTTTTAAGTCAAATTATTACTAGAAAGCTGCCACCGCACCTATATAGGTGCGATGTGAAAACGATTTTTTCAGCATTTTGAAAACTCATAAGCTGTCAAAATACAGTTTACTCAAACAGATCTAGTGCGTTTTCAAAAAGTCACCGCACCAAACACCAAACAGACCCTAAAAGTTATTAAGCATAAGGAAGATTTACGTACATACCACCGCATTCCTATTTATTTATATACCTGGTAGCTAAACTTCAATTTTTACATATGTGTCATCTTAGCTATTGATGAAGGTTGTACTTCACTTGTTACAAGTTAAACTAATTATATTTTGTATGTAATATGAAAGAATTGGATGGTACAAACGTTAAAAGAAAGGTTCAGGTGCTAGATATGTATACGAATTGATGGTATATATGTAAATATTCCTAAAAATAATTAAAACTTTAATTTGCGTGAAAATCTGATTTTAAGACTTTAATTTTTTATTTAACCATCAATCTGACCTATCAAAAATGTTCTGAAGAATGGCACTAATTCTGTGAAAAGATGTATATTTATTTCATACGACAGATGTTGTTAATCTCAATCAAATTTTGATATTATTTTCCTTAATTATTCGTTCTTTTTAAATAACATTAAAATTGTAGTATGAGCGCGTGATTTCGGAAATTTTTCGGATTATTTGATCATCAGTTTGATATATCTAAATTTTGGTAGCTAATACTCTATTTGCATGCTATGATAATTGCAATGTCAAAAATGTAGAGCTTTCGAATTATTTTTTGAAACAAATATATTGGCTCTCAATGATATATTACATATATTGACAATTTTGATTACTAAAGAACATGATGAATCTAAGATTATAAAAATACATTATATGTAGTTCAATCAACTTTGTATTTTTCATAATTGGTATTGTGCATTCAAATATGGACTGCACAGATCTCGAGGTAATATGACGGTCTAGGATAAGTGGACTACAATGTTCTTTGCTCCTCTTCAAAGCAATACTAAATATGTTGTTTTTATATTTTTTTTTGTCCCTCATATCTTCTATAAATAGGAGGATTTTATGTTGTATGAGGGATTTTTGGATTCCTGACTTATGACAAATATCTTTTATGGAATAAAATGAGTCTATGAGCCCGAGAGCATCCTCAGAAAAGTCTTCTTCTTCTCCTTCTCTTTCTCTCTCTCTCTCCCCTCTCTCTCTCCCTCAATCTTCTTTCCTTCTTCTAATACTCTATTTCTTGGGCACAATCTACTAGACATATTTGAATTCAATATCATTTTAGGTGTGGTAAGTGTGGATCGTGTCATCAACACCAAAAAAACTCTTTCGAGAGACGCATGGGGAACTTGCACAATAGGATCTCCAAAAAACTTTGTAGAATTAACTCTCTCAGTTGTGCGAAATCAACAGACAACAGTCCCGCTTCATAGCTCGACCGACTGGTCGTATGACAATCTCCCGAAAAAATCCACTCGCCTTTTTTTTCTGTGCCGACTGGAGAAATAGACATCAGAGCAGACTGAAACTCTGGCATATGCATCCCTCTCCACTTCTCCATGTGCATCTCATTCAACAACTCATTTTCCCGCTCACCTCTCTCCCATTCAAAACTACCACTCCAACCTATAGAAACGGAAGATCGCAATGACTCCCTTCCATTCGTGAGAAAGTCAAAGCCCAAATAAAAGGAATCACATGGCTCTTTCACCCACTTGAGTAGCATCCATTTCAGTCGAAAGAAAACTGAAGCCCTCTTCATATCATAACCTCACATAGGAGACAAGTCCACGAACGTTAATCGATCGGCCATCCCTTACCAACCGACCACCACAATCTCAACTAGCCATCCAGCATCACCGGCAGCCTCCCCACAAAGGCCACACCTATCTTATCTCCCTATCGCATGCGAAATTTACTTTGTGCATTGGTTTACGCTAACTAAATCCCCCTTTACTGCTCGGCTGACCGAACGCCTCACCACGGGCAGATCATTTACCTCCCGATCGGTCGCATCACTTCTGGTCGATCTTGCCCTCCATCGCAAAGAATCTCCTCGGCAATTGGTCACCTTCCCACAAAATATGCCCGTCTACTATTTCTACTGCAAGATTGTACCAGCCAGCTCAAAGTCTATTGCGCAAACATCCAAATGGAATGGAGTCATTGCTGCTCTGACCGACCACCTTATAAATAGGAAAGGTTTAAGAATAGCCTTTTCAGTTTCCATAAAGCTTTTACTAGAAACAGATCTGACATCCCTTTTATACATATATATTTAATTCCCTTGAGAGAAGTTTTGTTACGTAAGACGCATGAGTAGCCTTGGAGTATATAATGAATTTGTTTATTTTAGAGAGTTTATTTATCACTATCATCATACATACAAACATTTCTATGAAGTCCCAATTTATACAATACTTCTTGACAGATTTTTCATTCTGGCATGCATAACATTGTCTTTCAGTCCTACTTGTACCTTAATAAAGGCTAGTAAAACCCACATTCATGTATTTTAACAATTTTATTACTTCGATCCCGTACAAGTGGCTATTTTTCTTATGCATAATCATGTTGTTTTCTTGCAAGCTTACTCTATGATACACATGCCCAATAATATTTTGTATTTCCATATGAGAGATCGGGTTGAGAGTTGGTGAGATCAAAGAGTCCATGCATGTCGGTGACCACTTGACACTTGCGGAACTCAAACACAAGTTTTAAAACCGACAACAACATCTTAGTCGTCTAATCGACAATAAGAGTCATGAGATGATTCTCCTCTCGGCAGTTACAAGCTCCACGAGAGGTACAAAAAATTTTACATCCAGTAGTGACAAGCTCCACGAGGGGTGTAAAAAAATCTAACATCCACTAGTAACAAGCTCCGCAATGGGTGCAAAAAATCCAACACTCGGCAGCGGCAAGCTCTAAAAGAGATGCAAACATATCTAACACCGGACGGCAACATGCTCCGCGAGGCGTGAGAAAAATCTAACACCTAGTAGCAATAAACTCTGCGATGGGTGCAAAAAATCTAACACCCCCAATGACAAGCTCTGCAAGGGTTGCTAAAAATCTAACACCCAGTTGTGACAAGGTCTGTGAGGGGTCCAAGAAAATCTAACACTCGACAACGACAAACTCTACGAGGGTGAAGAAAAAAATCTAACACCCAGCAGCGACAAGCTATGTGAGAGGTGTAAAGCTCCTAGACTCCACCCTGGGGCAAAGAGTTCAAGGACTCCTCCCTCCAGGGAGCACAGCTCCAAGATTCCACTTTAAGTTGAACAGCTCCAAAACTCCACCCCGATGGAGCACATCTCTAGAATTCCATTACATGGCGAACAGCTCCAGGACTCCAGCCCAAGGCAAATAGCTTCAGGACTCCACGCCCGAGCAAACCACTGCAGGACNGACTGGAGAAATAGACATCAGAGCGGACTGAAACTCTAGCATATACATCCCTCTCCACTTCTCCATGTGCATCTCATTCAACAACTCATTTTCCCGCTCACCTCTCTCCCATTCAAAACTACCGCTCCAACCTATAGAAACTTAAGATCGCAATGGCTCCCTTTCATTCGTGAGAAAGTCAAAGCCCAAATAAAAGGAATCACATGGCTCTTTCACCCACTTGAGTAGCATCCATTTCAGTCGAAAGAAAACTGAAGCCCTCTTCGGATCATAACCTCACGAAGGAGATAAGTCCTTTTCTTTTCTCAGAAAATTTTCGCAGACTACGAACGTTAATCGATCGGTCATCCCTTACCAACCGACCACCACAATCTCAACTAGCCATCCAGCATCACCGGCAGCCTCCCCATAAAGGCCACACCTATCTTATCTCCCTATCGCATGCGAAATTTACTTTGTGCATTGGTTTACGCTAACTAAATCCCCCTTTACTGCTCGGCTGACCGAACGCCTCACCACGGGCAGATCATTTACCTCCCGATCGGTCGCATCACTTCTGGTCGATCTTGCCCTCCGTCAAAAAGAATCTCCTCGGCAATTGGTCACCTTCCCACAAAATATGCCCGTCTACTCTTTCTACTGTAAGATTGTACCGGCCAGCCCAATTTCTACAGCGCAAACATCCAAATGGAATGGAGTCATTGCTGCTCTGACCGACCACCTTATAAATAGGAAAGGTTTAAGAATAGCCTTTTCAGTTTCCATAAAGCTTTTACTAGAAACAGATCTGACATCCCTTTTATACATATATATTTAATTCCCTTGAGAGAAGTTTTGTTACGTAAGACGCATGAGTAGCCTTGGAGTATATAATGAATTTGTTTATTTTAGAGAGTTTATTTATCACTATCATCATACATACAAACATTTCTCTGAAGTCCTAATAAATACAATACTCCTTGACAGATTTTTCATTCTGGCATGCATAACATTGTCTTTCAGTCCTACTTGTACCTTAATAAAGGCTAGTAAAACCCACATTCATGTATTTTAACAATTTTATTACTTCGATCCCGTACAAGTGGCTATTTTTCTTATGCATAATCATGTTGTTTTCTTGCAAGCTTACTCTATGATACACATGCCCAATAATATTTTGTATTTCCATATGAGAGATCGGGTTGAGAGTTGGTGAGATCAAAGAGTCCATGCATGTCGGTGACCACTTGACACTTGCGGAACTCAAACACAAGTTTTAAAACCGACAACAACATCTTAGTCGTCTAATCGACAATAAGAGTCATGAGATGATTCTCCACCTGGCAATTACGAGCTCCACGAGAGGTGCAAATAATTTTACATCCAGCAGTGACAAGCTCCACGAGGGGTGTAAGAAAATCTGACATCCACTAGTAACAAGCTCCACAAGGGGTTCAAAAAATCCAACACCAGGCAGCGACAAGCTCTAAGAGAGGTGCAAAAATATCTAACACCCGACGGCAACATGCTCCGCGAGGGGTGAGAAAAATCTAACACCTAGTAACAATAAACTCTGCGATGGGTGCACAAAATCTAACACCCCTCAATGACAAGCTCTGCAAGCGGTGCTAAAAATCTAACACCCAACTGTGACAAGCTCTGTGAGGGGTCAAAGAAAATCTAACACCCGACAGCGACAAACTCTATGAGGGTGAAGAAAAAAAATCTAACACCCAGCAGCGACAAGCTATGTGAGAGGTGTAAAGCTCCTAGACTCCACCCTGGGGCAAAGAGTTCAAGGACTCCTCCCTCCAGGGAGCACAGCTCCAAGATTCCACTTTAAGTTGAACAGCTCCAAAACTCCACCCCGATGGAGCACATCTCTAGAATTCCATTACATGGCGAACAGCTCCAGGACTCCAGCCCAAGGCAAATAGCTTCAGGACTCCACGCCCGAGCAAACCACTGCAGGACTCCACTCAAGAGCGAACGACTCCAGGACTCCCCTCTAGAACAAGCAACTATATAACTCTTCCCAGGACATGCAAACGAAAAAAGAACTCCAACAATCGATTTTCTCCTCTGACGACCTACTTTTTTCCTTTGAATGACCATTAAAATCTAACAACTCCCTTGACAGAAATATTCCAGAATGACAAATCTAGTAGATGACAATAATGATACCAAAATTAAGCACAAAAAATACCTAGTATGGAGTATCATAAGCAAATTATGTGTTCATGATTTGTTTGGCTTTAAAATTTTATTCTGCTTATTGTAGTTGTTACTATCAAGGAGCAAGAAAAATAGAAAACTTAATATGTACCCTCAAAATATGGTCTACATTGATCTCGAGGCAATCTGACGGTCGAAGATAAAGGAACTAGAATGTCATTTGATTTTATCTTCAAAACAAGGCTAAATATTTAATTTTTGTGTTTTTTGCCCCTTCTAACTTCTATAAATAAGAGGGTTTTATGATGTATGAGGGACTTTTGGATCCCTCACTTGTAACATATATTCTTTTATTAAATAAAATAGGTCCACGAGCCCAGAAACATCCTTATTTTTCCCCCATCAAGGGAAGTCTTCATCTTCTCCTCATCTTTCACTCTCTTACTTTCTTTTAATCTTTTTTTCTCAGTCCAACACTCTATTCTTTAGGCACTGTCTATGAAACCAATTTGGATTCAAGAGATAAATGTTTATAGTTAAAATAAATTAAGAAAATTCTTGTTTTATTTATTACAATCATTGTAAGGTGTTTTTAATTTAAAGAGTACATTTGGCTATACATGCCACAATAACACTAAAAAACGATTTAGAAAAAGAGAAATTATTTTAATTGAGTTCAAGACAGCGAGAGGCTTTGTGGATTGAGTTTCCATTAATAAATAAAAGAATATTAAAAAAAATGATCTAAGGTGTAAAAAACATGTAACATTAATTATTTAAATTATATGATAGAATGATTTTTTTTTTGAAACCGAAATATATTTTTAAGATATTTGTATAACATCATGATGAATTATAATCTTAATACATTTTTCTTCCCTTAAATCAAAGTCATTTAAAAAAGATGATTCATATAGTCAATTAAAGATATAATCTAACTTTCTTAAATGTTTAAGATATATATGTAATAAATTTAATGGATAATTGCATAGAGAGCACCCAATATATTGATATTTACAAATCAAGCACAAATGTGTGTTGAATCCAGATTTATTCTATGAAGCATGCCGAAGGATTAGAATAGTAAAAGTCATGATGGAGAGATAGAGAGAGATAGAGAGGGTGAAAGAAGGAAAGTACACACACAGACTTACCTCGTAGGGGCAAACAGAGCTATTATCGGGCTCTGTAACCTTATTTATACATTAAAAATAGAGGTTTCAAGAGAGAAGATGAGAGAATTCTTGTTGTAGATTATGTTTATAGAGAGAAGAAACAAAAAGTCCTAAAGATGCAAAAGTCTGTAATACATGTTATGGACCCCCAACTTATAGAAGATAGAGGGCCAAAGGTGTAAATTTATATTGCCTCAGTTTTAATAGGGGTGTTTTAACATATTCATATCTTTTAGTGTGTCTATGTCTTTTTATAAATGATTTTGTTAGCATTTCGTACGTCGGTCGACTATCACCCTAAGAAATTGGTGAGCCTTTTATCTGGGCATCAGTCGGCCTTCATTTTGAGAAGTCAGTTGGCTTTGGGTGTGGTAACCCTTTGGCCTTAGGGTGGTTAATCAACATCCATCATTGTCATTATTTGGTGATCTCTGGAGATCGTTGAGGGAACTTTAGGGAGCTATTGAGATAACTTCACATTGATATATCATAGAAAGGAGACACTTTGTTCATTCAAATATTTTTTTTTGTTGGGTTCAACTCTTTCAGGTGCAAGTTTGAAATACCCCAAAGAGCCATCCTATCGCTCCAAGGAGAGCAAGGTTGGGACAAAATCCTCTGAGGAAGGGATGAGGGCATGGTAGCCCACTTCTGACGCCCTGACAAAGTCAAAGACTGACTTGGGGGTGGTGTCTCCAAAAGATTTGCAACATGGGGAAGAAAAGCAGCTGATATCTGAGTCAACTGATCCACCTCCCCCTCTGTGTTCCCTCTCAAAGCAATGGGTGAAGATTTGGAATACCTCTAATGGTTAGTACATTACAATCGATGGGGAGGTGGACTGGCAGAGTTGCTCGCCATTAGCTGAAGTCTACCCGTCCACGTTTCAAAGTATCTTGTCACAAACATTTGTAAAGTTTCTCTAGATGCTTGAGTGACCCGACCTTTATAATAAGACTGACTGCTATCATTTCAAGGTGTGGGATGCTTTCCACCTCCACTTGATAGTGCAAGATCGAGCAGAGATGAAGTGTGCTACCAACATGGAAATGGTTGAGACCTCGACCAAGCTTGCTAAGAAGGCTGAGAAGCAAGCAATGATCAACAAGAATAAGCTGGAAGTGGCGGAGGAGGAAATCTCCACTATGTGGGCTCTTTTGTTAATTACCAAGCAAAAGAACCAAGAGCGAAAGGAAAAAAATAGTAACAATGAAGACCGAGGAGGAGTTCTTCAAGGTGTTGCCCTCTCATCCATGGCAAGAAAAGATTCTAAGTAAGTAGCTTATAGTCAGCAACCTCATGACCATTGATCTGTTTATCTAGTTGAGCATTATTGATTTGAAGTTTGCAAAATTGGTTTAATTTGGATTACTCAGACGTTGAAGGTGACAGGCGTCCTCCAATCAACTCTCTAAAACATAAAATTTTCTAGAAAAATAATTTTTAAGGATGCATTTGTGTAAATGATACATTTTGTACATAAAAGACATTTTTTCATTTTTAAATGAATGACGCTTCATTATTTCTTTTTAAATACCTTACTTTCTATTTATTATGTTACATTTTCCATATTATTTTAAAGTGAAAACTGCATGATGATGATCATTGTTATTGACTGATGACTCAAATCTTTTGTATGATTATATGTTGTTTTTTATACATCACAACCTAGCACAAGTCTTACAATACTTGCCACATTTCCTAGATCAAACTATCTCCTTGGTTGGTTGAACGACAAGACTAGGTGCTTGAGTGATTTGTATTTTATCCTTCACAGATATTATCGCTACATGGTGGAGAACTACCTCCAGGGCTTTATCCACATTGAGCATTGAGATGGCTTTTTAATGCTTGATGTTGTTAATCATATTTTTTTTAGGACACTGATCTGAGGTTTATGGCATTATCTTCGATATCATTTATTATTTTTTTATCAATCATATGTCATTAGCGTCTTTGTCAGTTTCTTCTGTGCTTTTTGCAAATAGGTAGGAAACCGTCGAGACTCGCTACTAAGGTGATTTGTGTCATATTCTTCATAAAGCTTGTCACTACTAGTTAGAGAACCACCTTAAGAGCTTTATCCAATTCAAGATTGGAGACCATGTTTTGCAATGTGGGAGCATTGTGGGCTATTATACTAATCAAACCTCTTTGAGGTTGCTTTCAGCATTGCTTCTTGGATTCAACTTCCCCAAGTACCAGTTGGACTTGGAAAAATATCAAAAGGATTATATACCTTACCATAGAAATAAGTGGTGAGATTATACTCTCTTCATTTACTGCTGATAGTCGATCGGTAGTTTTTTTTCTTACTTGCCTCCAAGATAAAGTCTGTAGAAAAACATCATAAACAAAATTTTTAGCTCTAGATATGTTGCTACATGAAATTCTTGGGGTGCTCCCTTTAGTTCCTTCAAGATGTATTTCCCTTTGTTGGTGCCATTTTTCTTCTTATTGGTAGCACACTTCACGCTCATTGTACCTTTTAGGGTGTAAATTCTAATTTATCATGTGATGCATGCCCAAGGATTGGGTGGTAGAAACCATGAGGGAGGGGTAGAGAGAGAGAGAAGGAGAAAGTAGGAAAGAACACACACATACTTGGCCTGTAAAGGCGAATTGGGCTATTCTCAAGCTATGTGACTCATTTTATATATTGAAAAAAATTAGAGAAAGGGAGGGGAGAGAGTTTTCCTATAGAGTATGGGTCTTGAGAGAAGAACCAAAAAGACCTAAAGAGACAAAATCCCTTAATGCATGTTATGGACCCTAGAGAGAAGAACCAAAAAGACCTAAAGAGACAAAATCCCTTAATGCATGTTATGGACCCTATATTTATATGAGATAAAGGGCCAAAAGTGTAAGCTTACATGCTTACCCCCATTTTAGGGCATTACATGACATTCTTGTTTTTTAGCATGCCTGTGTTTTTCATATTTATAACTAATTTTGGAACCTTTTCATATGGACGTCGGTTAGTCTTCGCTCTGGAAAGTTAGTCAGGTTTTGTTTGGAGACTAGTGGGCCTTCGTTCTAGGAAGCCGGTCGAATTTGAGTGAGATAACTTGTTGGCTTTAGGGCAGCTAGGTGGCTTGCCTTATTGTTATTCCTTGGTAATATCTAGAGTTCTTTAGGGGATCTTTAAGGAGTTGTTGAGAGAGTTTCACATTGATACATATGGGCTTGTTAGGGTGTTAACTTTTGTTCGGTTGTTGGCATGGATGCATGTCTCTTGTTGGCTTGGGTGACCTTTTAGTCGTCGGGATGACTGTCATTCGGTCGGTCGTCAGCCTTTCAATCAGCTGGTGGTCTTCAGCCGGTTGGTTTCATTATGCTTTGAAACTTCTCATCTGCGATTTAGATTGTTAGATTATCTCGTGATTTATGCAGACTATTTTTTAGTATATAAGGTGATTTTTTGAACTATCAAACCGATGCATTTACGCATGGTCGATCAAACTATTGAGAATTTGATAAATATGAAAAGTATGGTTTGGGGTTTTATCATGAATTAGATATTTGAGTGAGAATTTGAAAAATGGATTAAAGATGGAGCCTGATTTGTAAATGATAGTTTAAAATATTTTGTATCTAAATGACACATAACATTATAAAAAATTACTTATTATAAAATTGTATTCTAACAAATTTATGTAAGGATAATTGATGCTTTGGGAAGGGAGTGATTAAAATAATATTAAACAGTTGACAGAGTAATTAATTTCATATACTTTATATAAAAACTGTTAAAGATTGCATACTAAATGTGGAAAAAATATATAACACTTTCATCGGTGTCATCCCCTGAGGTAATTTTCTCTTTTTGGTGCTTGTACATTTTGTCCCGGCCCAGCCCATTCTACCACATAGGTCCATACATTGCCAGTTTAAAGGACGACAGGATGTATGCTGGAACGTGAACGGCCCACGGAAAAGAAAAAAATACTTCATTTTTTTAAGATAGATTTACATACATACAACTCAATTCCAATGTATTCATATATCCAAGACCTAAATTTTAATTTTTACATATATCATAATATCTTTTGATGAAAAATGTGTATTTCATTTTTTTTTAGTTAAAATGATGGTATTTTTTAAATGATATGAATGATTTGGGTGATATAAATATTAAAAACAAAATTTAAATCACATATATGCAAATAAATAATAATTCGGTGGTATGTATGTTGATATGCCATCAACAAATTTCCATCATCCAATACAAATTTTGTGGCATGGCACGAATCTCAGAGCATTTTTTTAAGCAAGAAATATTCAAATTACAGTCAAGTCATTCAGAACTCCGATTTCTATAAGCTTATATTAAAATTGACCTGCTCAAAGGAACAGACCCAACGGTGCCAAAATTAGTCTAATCCGAGTCAAATCAAGCCCACATCAAGCTATAAAAACACTTTTAATAACTTTCTGGACATAATTGGAGGGTGAAATAGATTTTAAATTTGTCATTCTTATAGTCACATTGAGCTTCTCGACGAGATGAATCCAATGAGCTCAATATTGATCAATTATGACATAATTAAGGCACTTAAATGCACATAATTAAAACACTTAAAGTTTTGAGGGGGGAGGGGGGGATGAAAAATTTTATAAAATGAACTTAAAAGTTTAATTGTTCTCAAATGTATTTCAAATAAATTTGATTTTGATTTGAAAAACGATTATGTATATGAAGTTATATTAGGAAAGTAAAATTTAGATTTTATAAATGAGTAAGAGAATTTAGTTAAAATTTAACGAAATGAAGAAAAACTTAAGGTTAAATTTTTTTTTAATGTGGAAAATGCTAAGTATTGTGTAACTATCTTTTGCAGGAAAAATTGTATTTTTAAAAAATTTAGATCTTTTATTTTGAAAACTTAAATTTCTTTTATTAAAATTAATTTTCAAAACTAGTATTATGTTTTTAAGTGAAAGAAAAACATCAACTCTTTGCTTGAGGAAATGAAGAGCAGAATTTAAAATCATTAAAGGCTTATCCAGATATAGTAATCATTACCTGAAAAAAAAAAGAAAAATAAAGAAAAATAAAAATAAAAAGGAAAAGAAAAGAATAAAAATAAAAAATGGAGGAGAAGTTTGAGGATTAGTATCTAATAAAAAACCGGTTATACATCTGATTTTTTAAAGTATATAACTTGAAAAACTCTTAAGCTTAAGAATATAATATAGTGAGTAAAATTATGCTTAAAATTTTTTTAAGTAGAGATGTTAAAATGCCTAAATTCTATATTTGGAAAATCTACAATATTTTTTAATTAGATAGGAACTCATATTTTCATATTTCTTAAAATTAAAAATTTCTAAACTTTAAGTTGGTCTCATTTACTAATAGTTTTTTCTAAATTGGACTACTATATTTTCACATCAAAATTTTGGCAACTTCTAAAGAAACTCATATATATTATCTACTTATGTTGGTTTTTAAAGATTGAAAGGTTACTTGAGGACAAATAACATCTTAATTTTGGGGGATTTTGACACATTTAAAATGAAGAGAAGAGTGAGGAGGTCAAAGAGCATGTGAGTGCTGCTCGTCGGCACGACGGGTCACTGACACT
>NEWO01000847.1:205435-219140 GCA_003013225.1 Phalaenopsis aphrodite
CGATGGATTGAACTTCGTTTAGTTTAGGATTTAAGTTCACAGACTTTTGATTGTCTTCACCGGCCATAACTACTTCCTAAATCCTCACTTAAATTATGAAACAATTCTATTAGACTTATAAGATTCAGTAAATCGTTGCCACACAATTTTTCATTTTTAATCCATTCAAAATTTAATAAATTTGAATTTTCAACATTTTTTAAATCTTAATAATTGGGAGACAGCCCCTAAGTGATATCAATGAAAGTATTTTGTTAAACATGAAATAATAATAAATTTGCCACAAGATGGTACAAGATGGGAGGATAAGGGCGCCTCACCCTCACCAATCTCATCTTCCACATGCATGTTCAAATAAGATGCATGTGTGTGCGTGTGCATGTAGGTGCCTGCATGACATGAATCAATTTTATGTTTTGCTTTTATTTATGCATGTGTTATCAAAAAGTGCTACTGGAAAAGCATAAGTATGTTGGACAATCTACTATGTTGCAGTTGTTTCTGAGGAAAAAGATTCTTTTGCCCTTATTGATATAATTTATTTGAACTATAGTTTTCAAAATATTTATAGTAGAAAAAAAAATCCAATCATACAAAAAACACTTGACTCCAAAATTCTCCAATAAATAAATTGCGGACAGTCATTTCATGCATATATCCACAATAATAAGAACCACAAACATAATCAGCAAGGCTATAATGATGTTCTTCTTTATATTTGGACGATCAATCTTCGACATAATTTTATTCCACAACAGCATCTCTCCTCACCTTATCACTACTTGAAGCAAACTCTTTCATATCATCTGCAAAAAAAAAATATATGCAATCTTTTCGGGCCCTGTTTCTGCGATAACAATAAAATCTCCTCCAATAAGCGCATTGTCTTCTTAATGTGTAGTCAGAACACTGTATACCACTGTGATAGTACAAAGCTCTCTATTTCAATTATAATATATTATGACTCTAATTGACAAAATAAACTCGATATGTAATAGAATAACAAAAAATATATTTGTTTTTTTAATAAAAAATATAGAAGGAGCACATTAGCAAATAGTCAATATAAAATATATATAAATATAGAAAGTAGACATCTAAAAATCCGTAGTACAATTGAAATAGGCAACAACTACAAGAAGTAAAATAATTGTTGAGTTCACCAAAGTCTCTGCAATCTTTTTTTCACTAGATCATATCCTTAACACCTTCTTCTCCATATGTGTTGTACTCATTCATACTAAAGTCTTCATCAGGAAATGATTGTCTGACCGGATTTGAATGCATATGCATGCATGCATGTTGGATTTTCATCTATGACCCTGAAATCAATATCGGCCAAAGATGGATGTGTTCAAGTATGTTGACAACACTTTTGGGTGAGAGTTTTGGGTCTTTCCTTTAGTGACTAGGATCTAGCCTTATAACTTTCCTAATGACTATCTTAGCATCTTAAAAAATGGTACCCACCTTCTCCTTGGACAGTTCAACCAAATCTTTGTTCTCTATGTTAGTTTTATATATGACCAGTAATCTTTGTTACAAATATTAGAGATTACATAAGGGAACCCAGATAAGAATTCCTATAGAATTGTCTTTTGCAATTTGCACATTCTTGCGCACAAACTTTGCAATTCAAATGGTTGACATGCTCAATTACCATAATTCACATCGCCTGTGTTGTTATTTGTTGAAGACTTCAATAAATTTTTGAAACGATCGATCGCGAGCTGAAGTTTTGACGAGAATTGAATTTGATGCATTTTCGACCTGACTGTTGACGAGGTTGCCCAAATGACCTTGTATGACGAAACAGACTGCGCTATTGTGTCCGGAGAGTCAATTTTAGCTAGAGAGGACACCCATTTTGATATGGTTCCGTGCAGGGTCCAATTTGGGTAAAAATATTAACTTAAAATAAAAAAATGTGTGAAATAAAAAAATTAAAAAAAAAGAAAGGAAAAATCTTTCGCTCATGCCTCTTGCCACTTCTCGTTTGCAGACTCCCACTGGCGAGCTGATCTCCCCTCTTCTCCTTCGGTCGCATGCGAGCTTCTGCAGCCTCCTCCTCAAGCCGCACACATGCACCCCATCCTCTATCGTGTTCCTTATTGCCTGCTGCCTTCTCATTGAGTCGCGCACTCTCCCAGTTCTTGCTCGTGCGAAGAACCTTCCGATCAGCATGCATGCCAGCTACCCTCTCTCTCTTCCCGATCTCCTCCCTCTTCACCTATAAAAGCACCACTTGGGGAAGGGTTGTTGCATCCTTGGTTGGTTGTTGTTAGATCGCTCCTAGCCTCGTGTGGTGGTCGAAGCTTTGATGTTCTTCCTTGCTGGTAAAAGGTGTGCCCCTAGTGTGTGTTATTTTTCTGCGTGTTTTATGTCAATTTAAATCCCCTGTAACAATGATAAAAACTTGACCCAATTTGTATTAAGTATTTAATGTACAAAATTTAAATGTTTTATAAAATATATAAATTAGTTCACACTATAGGTTCTACGCAAGTGCACGTATCGCTTAAAGTAATATATGGATTTCCTTAAAAACCCTAGTATCGATCCCACGAAGAAACGAGGTAAGAGGTCATTAATAAAATTCTAGTCTACTACTATCAGTCATTAGTTTAGAAGATCGATTTAAACGGTTTTCTAACAAGTACTCCTAAATGTAAGTTTTAAGTTTAAAACAACTAATAACTATTCATAAATGAAAATATTAATTCTAAAGATAACCCTTTTTGGATAAATTGGTTTGGATAAATTTGAAATGTTAAAAATTGTTATTCTTATGTAATAAATTGGATAAGATAAAGGAATAAAATACATTAAATATTGTATGTGCCAAATAGGAGCAATTTTAATTCTCTACCATCTGTCAAGTGTTATAGAGAATTATTGGCTAATCTTAGGTTTACTCTCAAAATTCGTGGTTAGGCTGGGAGGATACTGGCTCTCACTTAAGAGCTCCTACTTTCCTTCCCTTGAAGGCTAACTGTGGCTTTAGTTCTTAAACACTAAGACCAAATTGGGGATTTTAGTCTGTCACCCTAGAATCTTCAATTCTTTACCTAGCAATATATATATTTCCCTGTTTATTTGCACTAAACCCCCATGAAATTCACCAAGCATAGAATTTGAATGTGGTTCCACTTTATTGAGAACTACACCGCCCTCTTGGGTCTTAATGCAATTACAATGAATTTTGACACTACAACGAGCCCTTATTGTAATGTAAAGGAAGTGCAAATAAAAACAATCACATTTATAATAAAAACTTCTTCTAGCATGCATCCCAATATCCTAAACATGAATCATACTCATTACAGAAGAAAATTAAAAGGAAAACAAAGACATAATCTTCTCATGCCACTATTTCTTAATAAAAAGAAAGAGTAAGAAAGATACATCACAAAGCACAAAAAACACAACTAAAAACTTTTTTTCGTCAAAGCAAATCTACTAGATAAGTGTTTACAAAATCATAAGATAATGAAGAACACAATACGTAGTTTTTTCCCCTTGAATGAAAGATAAAAATCTCTCCCACAAAGTCTCCCGCTGATCCATGGAATGCTAGTACATTTCCTTACAAATTCTCTCAAAATCTCCTCTTCAATCTCTCCAAAAAGGTAAAAATCTACATTTCTACTCCTATTCTAAGATCTTTAAACATTCTCCATATCTTTTCACTCACACAAACACTTTTTCTGACATAAAATCACTTTATTATAGTTTAAGGATGAATTTCCAAAGAGACGCCTCAAGTAACCTTCCAAAAATCGTCTAAATTCAATGTATATGTGCAAATAACAGTCCCTGGCGCCATTTTTGTGTGCTGTCGGTGTCGTTTCTCGTAGTTCTCTGGACTATGTCGCCGTCAGCGCCCATTCTCGCGCCGTTGGCGCCACCCTGCAACAGCTCCACTGTTTTGCTCTATTTCGCCCAATTTTAGTTTTGTTGCATCCCTAACAGATAGACCTACAAAATAAGCATGAAAACAATATTTCTTTAAAGTGTAATTTATTCAAAAATATGTGAGAAGTATAAATGAGATTAAACATAGTGAGACATATCGAAATGTGTCAAGTCAAAATTTTCTTTCTTGTTAATTTTTACTTCAAATTGCACCATTTTTTCTTCATTTTCTCCAAAAGTTCATTTCTTGTACATGAAATAAAAAATATGCAAAATATCTTCCTTTAAAGTGTAATATCATTAAAAATCATTAAAATTGAGCATAAAATATATATGAAAAATAGGTAATTTTTAGGCGTATCAGTAAACGACCCTAGTCAGAAGTTTTTTTACTCTCCAAAAGTCTGCATTCTCCTTTCCCCCCTTTCTAAGATCATTTGAGAGGTAAAGATCTCTTCTCTTTCTTTCTCTAGTTGATGGAATGCTTGATTTTAGAAAGACTATCTTCTTTTAAGTCAATCGCATAGAGTTTCTTCTCCTTTATGTTTGTGTTGATTTTATGGATTACGAAGAAATATATATTTTTTTTAAGTAGATTTGATGGTTTCAATTCATACTACTTAAGATTTCTGAGCTTTGAGCCTGACACTTACATCTTTAAAATTACTTAAATGCCTAACTGTTATACCAGAACCAATCTTTGAAAATCATTTGGATGGGTGCCTTGAAGATTTGGGGGTTTCGAATATGGGTTGAATCGGTTCTTGTTGATATTAAAGTTTTTTGTTTTACTACTTTCTTGCGAGCATCTATGAGCTTAAATCATAGGGTTATTGAAGCATTTGTTTATTCTTGCAACTTTTTTTTTTACGAGAACTCATATGCACATATCAGTTTTATTATCACCATGAAATAGAGGTGATAGTGCGGGATGCAGTCATTACTCGTATTCTTTGTTATCAATGATTGGGAATCCCCAAGTTAGTAAAAGCTTTTTTCCGGCTGTTACCCACATTAGCAGCTTCATTGTATCAGTGATTCTTTGAGAAATCAGCTGAAATGGTTCTTCTCTTAAAGACACCTTTGCTAGTGAAACCATTATTTAGATATTGTTTGGTTTTGCATTTTCTTAAGCAGTCTTTATATAGTACCATGTATATTTTATGGATTATTATTGGCATTGCTAATGCTTTAATAATGGTTACAGGCTTCAGCATGCAAAGTATGCTTGTTAGGAAATATAGAAGGGCAAACATGGCACACAACCGTTATATGATCACTGTTAACTTTTTTTTATCCTGGGGCAAACATATACATGTGTAGATTTTCTGATTTTTATTAGTATTTGTTGTGAGATATGTACTTCCTGACATAGAAATGAGATGCAAAGAATATAAGCAAACACAGATCGTTTACGCGGTTCGATCTAACTGGATCTACGTCCACGGGAGGGAATCAATCAAATGTTTCACTAAGACAAAAGAAATGAAGAATACATAGCTTATACATAGAGATGAGCCCCCATTTTCCTTCTATGGCCTCCCTCTCAAGCGACACCTTGATACAAAGCCTCAAGATGCTCTCCTCTTCTCTAGCTCTCTAGCTATTCTCTCCTCCTTTGTGGTAGCTTAAGATCTCTTCTCTTAAGATCTCTTCCCTTGATCCTCCTTTGTGGTAGCTTAAGATCTCTTCCCTTGCTCTCCTAAGCCTCACACCCTCTCTATTTATAGAAGCAAGAGAGTGGTAGGTGGGAGGTAGGTGAGCGATAGGTGAGCGGTAGGTGAGATGTGGTAGGTGAGCGGTATCACATTACAAAAATGTCATTTTACCTTAGTTCAATAATTGAGGGTCAAAATAACAATTCTCTACCTTGACCCTCAATTTAGAAGCTTTGAAGTAAAGATTCCCTCCACCTGGCCCCTAAGAGGCCCTCAGCCCTTGCTTGAGGTTCCTAAGTCCAAACAGTACATGGACTTAGTAATCATAGTTCTTTCGATAAGAGGGTACAACCCCTTTTTCCTGACTCCTTGTATGACGACACGAGGGTCTTTGGTTACTCTGATGCAGCCATTCTCTGCCTTGAACGAGCATCCGCTTGACTCCAACGTACCTAATGAAATCAGATTTCTTTTAAGCTCTGGTATGTACCTGACATTTTTTAGTACTCGTTCAACTCCATCAAACATCCTTATCCTGATTGATCCACTTCCGACAACCCTGTGAGCTTTATTGCCTCCCAGTAGAACGGACGCATCATTTTCATATTGCAGTGTCTCGAACCAGTCTTTGTGAGGACATATGTGGAAAGAGCACCCCGAGTCAAGGATCCACTCCTTGCTAGATTCAGATTCTGTGATTGCCAGAGCTTCAGCTGAATCATAGCCATCTGAGGCTACGCTTGCCTCTCCAGAATCTTTGGGCTTCTCCTGAAAACTTTTCTTTCTATCTGGACAGTTCCTTCTAAAGTGACCTTCCTTGTGGCAGTGATAACACTTGTTAGATCTCTTATAAAAACTAAAATAAAATTTGATAAAAAACAAGATTTTCAAATTAGAGCTCGGTGATATCACTTTATTAAAGAAGGTTCCATCCTAGATCACTAATTGTATCATGTGGGCTTTAAAACCAGGTAGTATTCGTGATTAACAGTGGCATGTGTGATCTAATACCAAGTAATATATGTGAAGAAAAGTGGCATATGTGATCGAAGGCCATGTAATATTTATGTTAAACAATGACATGTGTAATCTAACATGGAGTATTTGCGGAAAATAGTGGTGTGTCTAATCTAAGACTAGGTAGTATGTGTAAAAATCAATGCCTTGTGTGATTTAAGACCAGGTAGTATGTGTAAAAATCAATGCCTTGTGTGATATATGTCCATATAGTATATATGACAAATAATGACATATGTAATATAAGACCATATAGTATATGTGGAAAATAGTTGCATGTGTGATCTAAGACCAGGTAGTATTCGTGATAAATATATAGGCAAAATTATAAAGTGATAATTGGTAATTAGTTGAGCCCTTTTATTTTTTTCCATCATTACTATGCATAACATTTCAAAAATAAAATGTGTCACAACCGTAAACTTCAAAACCGATCAATGCAAAGGTTAAGTGCACAACCCCATCAATTTCAAGAGACAAGCATCAAACCACCACCACCATATAAATAATAAGAACCAATGCACCATCACATAATTTATATATCAATACATATACAATATCAAAACTTTAATTTTTACCACTGAGTTATGCACATGTATATGTTTAGCTATTAGATCAGTAATTTCATTTAACTTCGTCTTGTTCAACTTGGAAAAGTATTTTATAGATAGAAATATGACCACTATTGGTTCTTTTGAAAAATATGTAAGAACCAAAGTACCATCACATAAATCATATATAAATACATATAAAAAGTCTAAGAACCAAAGCATCATCAATTAGAAATACGACCTTTGTTGGTTCTTTTGAAAAAAAAAATCTAAGAATTAAAGCACCATCACATGATTCATGCATAATTGCTTATCAAACATCTATAAACCAGAGCACTATCAAAAAGAAATATTACCACTGATGGTTCTTTTGAAAAAAATTCTAAGAATCAAAATACCATTACACAACTCATATATAAATAAATACAAAAAATCTAAGAACCAAAACATCATAAAAAAAAAATACCACCTCTATTAGTTCTTTGAAATAAATATCAAAGAACCAAAACACCATGAAAAAAGAAATATGACTACTGTTAGTTCTTATAAAAATACATTCATGAAAATTTATTTTGAGCCAATGTGAATACAAGAGTTTATATGTTAAATACATGACAACTGAGAAATGATGCATGATCTTCAATTTATATTGAATTTTTGACATAAAAGAGATAAATTAGACTTGCACATATAATCTCTAGACTAAAAGAGATGATATGGACTTACGTACATGCCACTCAATTTCTATGTATTCACACATAAAACACCTAAACTTCAATTTTTAAAACGATCAACAATTGTCATATTTCTTTTTGATGGTGCTTGGTTCTTAGATGTTTAATGGTGCTTTGGTTCTTAAATTTTTTTTTTCAAAAAGAACAAACAATGATTATAATTCTCTCCATAAAATGTTTTTCTAGATCGAAGAAGATGAAGTGAAATGAAATTACTGGTATAACATTTAAACTTTAATATTGTGTCAGTTCAACATAATTTTTCATGATTATATTTTCAAAAGAAGTAATAGTTCTTATATTTCTCGCCATAAAGTATTTTCCAAATTGAAGAAGATAAAAGTGAAATGAAATTACATATCTAACATAAAAAATTTGATATTTATATTGACTCAAAATAATATTTAGTTATAATTTTTAAAATAGCTAATAGCGGTTATATTTCTCAAGCATCATCATTTAATAAAGTCAACAACAACCACATAGCAGAGAGTAAAACTGATCGACACCACCCTAAAAGCCACAAACCCATCAATTTCAAGAGACAAACACCACCACATGATAGAGAGGAAAATCTATCGACACCACCTAAAGCACCAAACCATCTCAAAACTGGAAAAAATTATAGGTAAAGAACAAAACCGAAAATCTCATAACAGAGACAACCAACACCAATAGAGAGCAAAATAAAAAATCTATTGGCACCACCTCAAGCACCAAACTATCTCAAACAATAACGGAAAACATCATACCACCTCAACCACTAAAGCATCAAACCATCAACAACTAAACCAAGAAGTACAAAGGGAAAGATGGTAAAACGCAAACCATCAAACCACCATTAAGAAAAGAAGAGGAATTTTATATATAGAGAGGGGTGGTGAGAGTTGGTGATAGCAAAAACAGACTGAGGGGAAAAGAAGAACCAAGGTTTTTCCTAAAGCCACAAGAGAGATGGTGAAGAGGGGCATTTGTCGGGATAGAGGGAGGGATTTAGGGTATTGTAGAGGTGTAGCAATGTCATTTTGCACCGAGTGAAGAGGATGCATTCTTGGTGATATTTTGAGCTATTTTGTTCTTTTGAAGAGGAGTAGAGATGCCATTCTGCTTGTTTTGCAAGAGCTTGGTGCCTAAAAACACCAAGAAAGAAGCCTCCCAAATGGTCATTTGCGTGTTCTTAAACTGATAAGCAGCCAAATTGGTGCCTCGTACAGGACCTTAATCTCTCGTGCATCGATTATTCTGAGCTTTTTTGTCCTTTTAGGCTCCATGTTTCTGATACTAATTTTTGTTTTTTTTCTACTTTAATATAATTTCTTCTTTGTTTGCCTTTATGGCGACTTATATAATTTTCTTATAATTCAATTAAAAGTTGGGCATGATTCTCATGCATAGACCAAACTTAATGTTGGCTAGGCTAAGTAAGGGCTTGTTTGACAAAGCTTCACCTTTAGGAAAAATTCTTTAAAAGGCCACAATTGAAAAATACCGCTATATAAAGTTATGAGAGCAAAATACAATGATTGTTTGAATACAAAAATTTTATGCGCATTTCTTAACTTTAATAATTAAAACTCTTGGTTTTACAAAACTATACATTTTATTTCTCTTATGATTACCTGAACAGTGTTATTGAAGTTTGAGGAATGCAACAGTTGGATGGATGATTACAACGTGCTGGAAGTGGGAATTCATATACATCAGAAGGTATTGTGGTACGTGAGCAAATAAAAGACAAAAGGTTGTTTGGGGAGATTGTAGTAGAGGTAAACATGTTGGCCTGTATGAGAATTGCGTAGGTGGGAGAGCATGTTGGGGAGCCTAGTGTGTTGTTGCTGGTTCAACTAGAGAATCCCCAACATTGGATCAGAGAGATGAAGGTGATTCTGAGTGGGATTTTTGCCTGCAAGAGGTGAGAGTTGAGCGTGGTTCGGGATGTTGATAGCTGGATTCCAATGAACAATGAGGAGATGCATGAGAGGGTCAATGAGCAAGTGAGTGCTGCTCGTCGGTACGATAGATCATCGACAGTGGGTTCAAAGGTAGAAATAATTGCAATGGTGGGAACTCACATGAGTAGCTTTGGATAAAAGAGATGGGAGAGTCGCAGGGCTTGTAGGGAAGGTGGTGGCTGTTGTCTTGATTCGGATGAAAGAAGATATTAGAATGCTATCTGAACAGTGGAACAGAGGTGAGGAGTCGCGATTTCAAAATTGCAGATAAGAAAATTGCGATTGACATGATTTCAATGAAATTTATCCGTTAAACGATATATCAACGTTCTCGTAACTATATCTATAACAAAACAGAGATCAAACACATGCTCAAACAAGCCCTTATGGTGGATTTGTAAAAAATATGTTAATTTCAGTTTTATGAAACTAATATATGACAAATTTTACAGTTGTTTCCTCACAAGAATTTAACTTCAAAGGGCCGGTTGACAATAGATTTTCACCAGACTTAAACAATATTTAAACCAAATCCAACCAAACAGTCAATTTGAGCAAAATATATCCCGCGATTCAGTAAATCCAAATACGCAGATTTCGGCTGTAAATCCCATAAATTCTTAATCCGACGAATCGATGGATTGAACTTCGTTGAGTTTGTGATTTAAGTTTGCGGACTTCCGATTGTCTCCACGATCATAACTACTTCTAAAATCCTCGCTTAAATTATGAAACAGTTATATTAAATTTATGAGATTAAGTAAATCCTTTAAGTAAATCGATAGTTTTAATCCAATCAAAATTAAAAAAAAACGAATTTTCAAAATTTATTAAATCTTAATATTAGGGAGAGCCCCTAAGTGATATCAATGAAAGTATTTTGCTAAACATAAAAAAATCATAGATTTTCCACCAGATGGTACGAGATGGGAGGATAAGGCGCCTCACCCCGCCGAATCTCATCTTCCACTGCTAGCGGTGAAAGCAAGGATAAGTGAAGGAAACGACGATGCTGCTACTTTCTCCACCGCCGACCGCCGGCTTCACTGCCTCCGCCTCTTCCCTTAAACGTCTTCTATTTCCCCTCCCTCGCCATTACTTCGTCGTTCCTTCCTCCTCCTCTCTTGCAATCGCCGCCCTTTCCACTGCCACCGGAGACCCCATGTACTCCGTAGACTCTCGCCGTTTTGACTTCACCCCTCTCATAGACTTCCTTTCCTCCTCTACATCTATAACCGAGGAAGCTGAACCAGATGCATCGCCTCTGACGGAGCTCTCCCCTGAGGAGCTCTGCCTTGCAGAGTCCTACCGTTCCGTCCCTGCTGTTCTGTGGCATTCCCTTCTCAAATCTCTCGCCTCCGAACCAGCCTCCCTGTCCACTGCCACCGCACTTGTTCCATGGCTTCTCCGCCACCGCCTCTGTTTCTCCTCCGATCTCCTTTATTCCATCCTCATACATTCCCTGGGTCGCCACCGCCGCCTCCAACTTGCTCTCTCCCTCTCATCTTCTTCTTCGCTGTCTCCTCTCTCTCTGAACGCCCTCATATCCGCCTCCGCCATGAACTCTCGCCCCGACCTTGCTCTTCGGCTCCTTGCTCTCATGCGCCGCCGCGGCTTCTTACCTGACCAGCAGAACTACACTCTCATTCTCCAATCGCTCCTCCATTCTACTGACCCTCCCGACCCCTCCCTCCTTTTTCTCCTCTCCTCTGACATCCGTTCAATCCGCCTCGAGCCCGACGCCCGCCTCCTCTCTGATCTCATAGTGGCCTTCTCCCGCGCTGCCGACCCTGACACTGCCCTTTCCTTACTCGCCCAAACACAGGCTCAGGGGATCACCCCCAAATCTTCTGCTGCTGTCGAGCTTATATCCGCGCTCGGTAACTCTGGCCGCGTTGATGAGGCAGAGACCATATTCGCAGAGCTCCGCCACTGGGGCCTTCAACCCCGCACCCGTGCTTACAATGCTCTCCTCAAAGGTTATGTTAAAACTGGCGCTCTTAAAGATGCAGAGCAGCTGCTTGACGAAATGGAACGCTGCAGCGTGGCACCTGATGAGTGCACTTATAGCCTCTTGATTGATGCCTACACCAATGCTGGCCGGTGGGAGAGCTCCAGGATCTTGATTAAGGAGATGGAAATGAATGATGTCCGGCCTAATTCTTACGTGTTTAGTAGGATATTAGCGAGTTTCCGGGATAAGGGTGAGTGGCAGAGGTCTTTTGCTGTGCTGAGAGAGATGAGGAACAATGGCATCCAACCAGATCGCCATTTCTACAATGTGATGATAGATGCTTTTGGAAAGCATAACTGTCTTCATCACGCCATGGATGCTTTTTATCAGATGAGGGCTGATGGCGTCGTGCCTGACGTTGTCACGTGGAACACACTTATTGATGCACATTCAAAGGCTGGTAGGCATGACGAAGCCATGAAGCTGTTTGAGGAAATGCAAATGAGTGGGTTGGTGCCGTGCACAACAACCTATAACATAGTGATTAATTCGTTGGGTGTGCAGGAGAGGTGGCAGGAAATGAAGGAGCTCTTTGGAAGGATGAGGGAAGAGGGATTACTGCCAAATGCGGTGACCTACACTACACTTGTTGATGTTTATGGGAAATCCGGAAGGTTTGAGGATGCCATCGAGTGTTTGGAGATGATGAAGTCCGGAGGGATGAGACCTCCGCCAACCATGTATCATGCTCTGGTGAATGCATATGCCCAGAAGGTGCTTGAATTTACTATTTCTTGAACTTGTTTTTAATTTTTTTGTCTGTATAGTAATGATTTTATAAGATACTGCCCTTCTACAGGGTCTGTCCGACAAGGCGATACATGCTTTCAGAGTCATGAGAGCGGATGGTATCAAACCTAGTCTTTTAGTTCTTAACTCATTGATTAATGCATTTGGTGAAGACAGAAGAGATGCTGATGCCTTCTCTGTATTGCGATTTATGAAGCTGCATGTCAGTATTCTTGCCTACATGCTTGACTTCTATATGCATGTTTTCCTAACAAAGAGAAGTTCACTATCTCTGCAGGATATACAGCCTGATGTTGTAACATATACGACACTAATGAAAGCTCTCATTCGTGTCGAGAAGCTTGACAAGGTAAAGATCCTTTTTTTATTTTATTTTATTTTTTTCATTTTGAGCTTATAAAGGATCTCGGGTTGACATAAGGACAACAAATCGCACAAACGTCATGACAGTTCCAATTTGTTTGTTTGCGCCTGAATTTTTTTTCTTATGTTGATCTCTATTCATCTTGTTTGAGCAAATCTGAACTAAATTTTATCTCTGCACAACAGGTTCCATCTGTTTATGAAGAAATGATTTTGTCCGGCATCTCACCTGATAGGAAAGCTAGAGCCATGCTGCGTTCAGCCCTCAAGTACATGAAGCAGGCACTTAGATAATATTCTCATTCCTGCTTGAGGTTGCGATAGGATTTACTGTTGCTTTCAGCTTACTGAAACCCATTAAAGGTCAGCCTTTGATCCTCCTAACTGATAAATGGTGTTATTCTACTCGGAAATAAAGTAATGGATATCAATTTCTGGATTCTTACCAATCATCCGTTTCTGTTGATTTAAATGGAAAAACAGCTTTCACGCTCATTTCTTGGTCCAGTATTTTTGGGGTATTCCTCAAAGATTTTATTTACAATCGGATTCAAATTTACCATAATAGTTAAGTTGATGCAGCCGAACCCCTCAACGCGCTGGACTCAACTGATCCCTCTCGTCTCATATTCTTTCTATTATTTTTGTTCCTTTTTTGGTTATTTGCCCTAGCTGTGTGATTATGGTGACATTAGTTTTTGTACTAGCATATAGTTTCCTCGGAGGTTTCCATTTTGTAGGTTTTTTTTTT
>NEWO01000847.1:219911-249089 GCA_003013225.1 Phalaenopsis aphrodite
GGCCCGTTTGGTTGGGTGGCTTCCTTGCGGCGTGGCACCGCCCCACATATGTTGGATTTTTTTTTGCCGTAGCTTCCCACGGTACCGAGCCAAAGCCAAGCGGCCAGGTAAGAGCCGCTGCCCAACTTATCGAACTCATTTTTTACCCACTTGCCCATTTGCCCTAGAACGCAAGATTTCAGAGAGGTCGCGAGCTTCGTCCCTTTCCGTCCTCATCTCCGGCCGGTGACCGTTCCTGTGCGTCTCTTTTCCTCATCTTCTTTTCCTCTTCTCGTGATCTATTCACAAAAAGAGTATGAAACATATTTCTCATCTTCTTTCTTGTTCTCGTAAGAGTTTCCTTAGATATGTGCTGACCTCATTTTGATGTCATTACTCTTTTCCTTAGGATCCTAGGATCTAGCTCTAGGGGTTCCTATTGACTATTTTAGAAAACTAGTATTGGAATCCATCCCTTTAGAAATTCCAGCCACTTCCTATTTCTCTTATGATGTCTTGCATTGATGATCTCAAAACCATCGTCGTATGGTCGAGTGATAAATGACTATCATATAAAGATTCAGGGAGAAGTTCCTAATATGATCTCAAGCCCTAGGAAAAACCTCTTCAGGACTATCATCACACACACACACACGAAATACACAAAATTCACTAAGTTGCGCAAAGTCAAACTAGAATTGAGCTTAAAGAATGGGTGAAAATGCTAGCTTCTCTGAACGACCTCTGACAACAAAATAGACCGCGCCAACGCGTCCGGGAAATCAATTTTAGCTAGGAAAGACACCCATTTTGTCATAATTCTGCACACAAGCAAATTGCACTCAAATTGATGAATTCGTCAAAATGACCTTCGACGACGAAACAGACCACGCCAACGCGTCCGTAACGTCTGAATTACCTAAAAAAGACATCCATTTTGTTATGTTTTGATGCACGAATGAAAAATGTACAAATCAATTTTTATTTTTGAAATATTAAATATTTTTATATATTTATATTATTATTTATAATAAAATTTATAACCCTAAATCCTATTTACCCTTTTCCCGCACACTTAACTCTCCATTTTGCCCATCCCGTGGTTCGATCGCCGTCCGACTCGTCCCTCTCGTGCCCTAAGCTCCATTGGACGATCCACATGGCGATCTCCCTCTCTCTCGACTCTTCTCCTTCCTCACATGACCGCTCGACCTCTCGACTCTCCGATCGTGGGAGGTCGATTGGCCGAACCTTCTTCTTCTCGAGGCTTTAATTTCTCCTTCTTTATTGTGACGATTCTATCCCTATTGTTCTATTCAACCACGAAACGGTGGTAGGTGGCGGTTCCCCCCTTCATCTCTGCCTATAAAAAAGCTTCCTAAAGTACTGTTTTTGGTTGTTGAAAAGCTTCTGAGAGAAGGGAGTGCTGAGAATGTTTTGCTAGTTGCTGTTTAAGGCTCTTAGGAGAAGGCTCTGTCGAAATTCCTTCTCGGCTAGGTTCTTGTGTGCTGGAGTGTTCGTTGGTTGCTGTTTCTTGAAGCTTTTAGGAGGAAATGGCTCTGCTAAAGTTTTTTCTCTACTAGGTCCTTGTGTGCTGGGTGTTTGGAAGCTTGGTGGCTTTTCTTTTGTTTTCTTTTAGGAAATCTCAAGCAAGGTATTTATCCCTTCTCTTCTCTGTTCTGTTACCCTGCTCGACACATATTGGAGATGTTAAAATAGGGAAGGCATACATGAGGCCTTGTTTTATCTTAGCTGGTATTTCGTAATGACATTGATATCATGTATTGGGCTTTTAATACTTTTATTGGATCTGATTTAGAAGATCTATGTTGATTAGTTGAAATAGCAGTTTAGGGAAAACATGTTTGGATCCATTGTCATATGCAAATCTTCTTCTTACGCTTCTATTATTTCTATATTTATATGCTGAAAGCTGTAGCTTTTTTTCTTTTCTCCTGCTAAATCAATTTATTGTTAAAGGAAGAGTAATTTTAGGGGAAATGATTGCTTGCATTTCTTTTTTGCTCGAAATGCTTAGGAAGACAGTTATGAACTCTGAAATGATATTTGCTCTTCTAGAATTTATGCTGAAAATGAAATATTGATGCTTTTTATTATTGTTATTCCTGCCCAGATAAATGTTGAAAGTTCTGTATTAATTTTCCTCATTTGGTTGGTTCGGTTTTGGCTCCTTTTGGAATTGTGTTTTGGCTGAAATCCTTTCTATTTTAGCTCCTTTGGTGTGCTCGATTAAGCCCTTTGCTGGACTCGGTTTGGTCGGAAGCTTTTCATATAAAGTTCCTTCTGATATTTTTATTGGTAATCAAGTTTGTCATCCCAAAATTCATGATTTTAATATCTACTTCTATATGGGAATGTTTGATATAAACGGATCAATTCACTATCATGTCTTGCTCAATAAAATGACTCTAATCTAGATAATTTATGTGAGTTTGTCCATTCACTCTCTTATGTAGATCAAAGGAGTACAATGGTAATATTTGTGGTGGCTTTCCCCTTTGCTGTGAAGCCGATTTAGTGGTTTTGGTCTGCTGCCCTTACCTGTGAGCATCTCAGCTGGGTTTCTTTTTGTCCTGTTTGGCTGTTTCTTGCTTTCCCCTTTGTTGTGAAGTTGGTTTGGTGGTTTTGGGCTGCTACCCTTACCCGCAAGCATTCCAACTAGTTTTTTTTTTGTCTTGTTTGGCTGTTCCTTGCTTCCCCCTTTCTGTGAAGCTGGTTTGGTGGCGTTGGTTGCTGCCTTTGGCTGTGAGCTTGTTTTTTTGGGTTGGGTTGTTATCTTTCTTGTCCCTAACCCTGGCTTAAGGCGGTGATGTTGGCTGCTGCTTTTGCTGTCCCTATAACTGTGAGCTTGTTTTGGGGTTGGGCTGTTCTCTTTCTTGTCCCTACCCATGGGCTTCTTTTGGGGCTTGGCCGTCCCTCTTGGCTGTCCCTCTCTGTTGCCCCTGGCCTTGAGCACTTATTTGGTTTTATTTGGATGATTTTGTGCTTATATGACAGGGAAAGCTTTTGGTTGGAGTCGGAGTTGGAGTTGGATGGCTTTAGTGTCTCCGATATTTTGGGAATTTCGAAAGTTGTCGTTAGTGGATTTGCTTGATTTGTAAAATTTGAAGGCCTCTACAGCTTTATGTTGGAAAACATGAGATGATATAGATCAGATTCATAAAGAATTTACCTTGTCAAATTGTCATTCATAAAAGAGCTTTGGAAGTTTGATATTAAAATTTGGATAACATAAATGCCACATTTGGCTTCAGGCTTGGGTGTGTGAGTACATATAGGTGGTGGAGCCGTGGGTACAATTGTCACATTAGTTTTGGGCCTGTTTCGACCTGTTCGAAACAAACTGTGGAAATGATACCCTTCTTGGGTTGATCCAATTATAAAATTTGAGAAAATGATATCCTCTAGATTGATTCAAGGATATTGAGCTCTCTTTTTCAGATCTTTTCGTCACAGTTTTGAGGGTTGCTCCACTCTTCATTCTCTTGATCTTTTGGGTGAATCAATTCCTCCTCTCTCTCATCCCCATTTTTTATTTTTTTTCCTTGCTTATTGGTTCGGTTTTCAGTGCTTATGCCCGACACATAAGTGCTCATATATTGATTTTTGCTATATATGAAACCATCTAACTAGGTCGCATGTAGGTCGGTTTTATTTTGGGGCTTAGGGCAATGATGATAAAGACACGCCGGTGGTATAGCAGAATGATATTCTATCATACGACATCAGGACCCAATCCTGGGACCTGATGAACTGTAGGATGATTGTATCATTCACCGACATAAGACTAGCGGAGGACCCGCACCTTCTTTGGTTGCTGGTGGTCCTACGCCCGATGACGAAATCGTCTCGTGGACAACTATACTTTTCAAAACTGATAGGAACAGACATGATAATAACAGATACAATATTTATAAAAAATATTTTCATTACAAGATTAATACAACTTTCTTTTTGTATGCCTGAAATCCTTGTGCATGCTAAAATATAAATTTTAAAATGTGTTACAACTTGGTTGTCCACTTGTTGATTATCGATACCGTGCTAAGGAGTACCCTCCTAAGTTAGGTTTAGTAGGATACTCTTCTAGTTGAGTGGCGAGCTCTATACATTCGGGTGATCGATAGTAGCTTTCGACATCTATCGAGTACAAATATATATATTTGAGCCTAGCTCCGACCCGAGTGCTTGCGATCATTTCTTTCAGATTTTTTTGTATTTTTTATTGAAATTTTTGGGCAAAACACTCGTGGTCCCTTTTTCGGGATCTTCCTGAGATTTTGATAATTTTTCGTGGAATTATCATTTGCCAATATTCTCGAGTTTTCCGTCGTGGATCATTTGTCGATTTTTTCGAGTTTTTCGTCATTGGTCATTTGTCGATTTTCACAAGTTTTCCAGACAATGTTTATTTTGTTCATACAGTGCATACTAGCTCGCTTAAAGGAGCAGCAGACCTCCTAGATATACATGTTTGATTTACATTACAACATTTTACTTCACAGCATACTGTATTGTTCTTCTTCTTTACTGTACATTCTACTGTTTTTCTCTTGTCATACTGCATGTTTTATTGTTCTATTATACACTATACCTTAGTGTAGGAAATTTCATTGATTACATGTTCCCTTTAAAACTAATATCAAACTCGAAGGTGCTAGGATCAGGAGCTTGGAGCGAACACCGTGGGCGGCGCGACGAGGACACTCAAAAGAGCAACATCAAAACAAATTCACATCACTAATCACTTTTCTTAGTTTAAATAATAACCCATAGGATTTCGATGTGGTTTGACTAACGTAGCATAAAGCCTCATATATCACCTTTAGGCTTTTGCATAACCCTGTTGTGCAATTATAAGTCCTAACGCTTTAGGATTACGATGTTACTATACGGTACGGTGTAAATTTTCCTATCTTTTTAGGTCATTTGGACGATCGAATATTGTGCGAATATAAATCCTAAATTCTAAATAAATTGCAGGATTAAACATTGAACAACATTATTTCAAAGACATAAAACCAAACAATAAGATAGTTGGGAAATCACTGGGATTCTCCCTGGATTTGTGATATCCCCTGCTCTTCATTCCTTTGAATTCCTTAAAATAACTGTTCCTATTTGAACTACTCCCTTTTGATTTTCCCATGAGAAATCTTGAAGGTAAAATCACCGATCTTAATCGAGAGTTTTCTTAAGTGACTCCGATCATTTAAGATGTAATTAACTATAGGGGCTTATCTCTATAGGGAACTTGAAACCCATATAAAATAAACCATATCTAATCCTCATATTAGGTAAAAGAACTTGTTGGTTTCATATAAAATATTTCGCAGACCAAACGGATGTCAGAAATTCTTTAGTTTAGGTGATTGAGTCTACTACAAGTGATATTTTTATTCTTCGGGATAAGTGTATTACTTGTGGTATCGTGTTTAGTCATCCAAACTATCCAAAATGTGAGACTCGTTTGGTCACATTTATTTTTAAATTAAAAATTTACTTTAAAAAATCATATTTACATCAAAACTATTTTTTTACATTTATAAAAATCATTCCTTTCTTTTCAAAATTTAAAAAACGGCCAACAATCTGGATGTTGGTTTTATCGCATATGTTAGATTAATTTGGAATGTTTTATGAGGTTATGCTGATTGCTCGATCATGAAAAAGATTAGTTTGTGGCTCTATTTTAGCTATCCTGTTAGATTTGGGGTTATGCTGGAAGGAATATTTGTGGTTCATCTGTGCTTCCAGTTAGATTATCTTTCACCTTTTGGTTGCTTTGTGAAGCTACCCTTGCGGTGTTTCAGTTATGTACAATTTTGTTGGGTGCTCTGGTTCTAGATTATCTGTAATTCCAAAAAAAAAAAAAAGATTTTTAATATTTATATTGGAAGGGTTTAGGTTTCAATGCCGTGTTGCATCTTTGTGAGTAATATGATAGCTAAAAAATTAGCATCATGGTTATTGGTAATGGAGGAAATGACAAAATAGACGTATTTTCGTTTATCACCACCTATTTCTTTATCTGTTATTGTTAAGTATTTTGTGTCGTTGACTAAAAATAGTGGATTGGTAGTGATAGTTTGTTTTAGGATATGAATACTTGTTTTATTATCATGAGGATTAATAATTAATGTTTTGACAAATTTGAATTGATGTTTCCACATAGAAGTGTATATCCATTAGGGAATGTTTCTTATTAACTCCCTATTTCTTTAGAAGTAAATATCCTACTGGGGAATATTTCTCTCAAGCTATCAAAAAATATCCTAAAGATTGAACATTTTGAAATAGAAGTTGATGATATGTTAGGATCAATGTGTTGATCCCCTTTAGCCTTTTTGTGGAGCTACATGAAAAACATTAGTTTACTTGGGGCAAATGGAAGAAAAAAAAGTGATAAAAAATGATGGTATGGTGTGTAGTGAAATTGGATTGTATGAATGAAAGTTCGAAAACATTTGCTTTTAAGTTTTTTCACTTTTTTTATTATGTGAAGTCATAAAATGTTGTCTGTAAGCTATGTGTGCTAACTTTTATTTCTAATAAAGAGCTCTGATTCTTTCCCCATAAATGTAGGTCAATTCAACCGATCCACATTAATTGTTGTGTCATTCTTCTACTGTTATTAATGTTATTTATTATGCATGTTTATTTCATTAAAGTGGATAACAAGTTTCTAAATAATGTCAATAATCTTTTCCAATGTTCATCTTTATCGTAGTAGTAAGATGACAAATAAAAAAAAAGAGCTTGGTACACTTGCGTTGTGAGAGAAAAACAAAATATATATTTTGCGACCTTTGTCTAAAAGAAATTAAAATGTGCAATAGGCCTACTACTTTCTTTAATAAGGAGCGGTGGCAAAATATTATAAAAATTTCAAAGAACGTACTAACAGAGAGTACGGCTGGCTGTAGCTAAAGAACAAATGAGATCAACTTAAAAAACATTGGAAAATTTGGAAAGATTTGAAAAGAAGATCCATGGGATTGGGTTGGGATCCGGTCCAGCGAACAATTGATGCTCAGGAGTGGTGGACAGAAAAGCTTGCGGTAAGGCGTTTTGCATTCCCTATAATTTATGTCAGATAATTTATTTCAGTAATATGTTTTACATGTTTTTCTTCAGGTGGTGCCAGGAGCGAAGAAATTCAAAGTCGATGGTATAGAGCCGAAGTTGGAGGAGAAATTAGACCAAATGTTTAGTGGGGAGTTGCAATAGGAAAATATGCTTGCACTCCAAGCGAGACTAGATTTGGTTGCACCCCTGAAAATGTTGTTGTTAGTTTATCTGCTGATTCACTCGATTTCCAAAGCCAGGATATTCTTGAAATCCAATCTATGAATCGTTCGAAACGTGCTCTTGTGATGAGTAAAAAAAAAGGCTGGAGTATCTTCTGTCAAGAATCAGATATTATATTTGATGGACTCTTCCAATGACGCTCCTCATAAAGTTCAGAAGTTTTCTATTAACGAAGTTGTTAAAATCTTAGAAGATGATTTTGAGATTGCAGAGGATGTAGATCTCTTCTACTTTGTTGTGGAGTTGCTTTAGGATTCCGTCCAAAGAGATTTCTTCACTGCAATTGCAAAAGAACGACGGGTGACGTATCTACGTCATTTCTATGCCCGTAGGGAGAAATGATGACATATATGCTTAGCTTGCTATTTACAGATAATTTATGGTCATTGCTTATTGTTTTAGAACTCCTAATTTGTTTCGAGACAATCTTGTTGAGATGTGTTAGACATTTGAATTTCCTTGACGACATTTTATTTAGCTTCTTTAAAGCACTTATATTTTATTGTATTACATTTATTGGCATATTCTGTTTTCTTAGTGCTACTTCATACATATATACAATGTTTGTGTGGTCATTTGATACGAATTTTAATAAGTCCTAATCTCATGTTTGGGGTTACATGTACAGTTAACAAAGACATGGACCCGGAACAAGAATGACATCGAAGGAGAACTTTAACAATTAACTTGGTCATAAAATATTATAACACATACATTGCATGCTCTCCCTGTTATACATCATCTCATATCGGGGACAAATGATTAAGAGAAATGCTAACTGGTCATCCAAGAAGTTTCAATAACATGTTCCGCATGACGTAAGAAGTCTTTCTATATTTACTGGCAGAACTGAGTCGATCTTATGGCCTACATGGGTCATCGAGGACTACTGACCGTGAGGTCTTGACATTGAATCTGCACATATTATCACAAAATGAGTCAATTTGTGCTGCGATGGAACGCTTCCAGCACTCATCGGAAACGAGAAACAGATACTTCTCAGTGGGGTTGAATGTTCTCGTTAGCCTGCCCAAGATTGTCATAAAGTAAATCGATCCAACGTTTTCACACACTCCGTTAGAGATTCAGCACGATGCACGATACATGCCTTCAAAGTAATTCCTTAACTTCATTTTGCTGGTGCTGCTATATCATTTGCTGAGATGACATACTATTTGTTTAGGATTGCATTGGTGCAATAGATGATCCCACGTTGACGCACAAGTTGCAAATAATGAGAAGATTACATTTATTGGTCGCACTGGAACTTTAACCCAGAATGCCATGACCGTCTGTGACTTTAACCTATGTTTTACGTTCTTCATGCCTGGCTGGGAGCGTAGCGCGCACGATAACAAAGTTTTTAAGAGTGCTATAAAGAATCCTCACTTCAACTTCCCTCACCCTCTGTCTGGTACGTTGCTTACCTACAAACATTTGTTTCTCACGTTATATGTTAAAGTTAAAATGGAAAGCTCTACAGGAAAGTATTATCTGGTGGATGTCGGCTACCCTATGTAGCGAAGGTACCTTAAACCCTTTCCTGACACCAAATACCATATACCGACTTCGAAAAAGCAAGCAATGTTACGCGGAATAGGAATGAGATGTTCAACAAAAGACATTCATCATTGAGAGGAGTAATTGAGAGGACATTTGACGTTTGGAAAAAAAATGGTGATATTGCACGATATGCCAACTTATCCCTTTCCCAAACAAGTACAAATTGTTATAGCGACGATGGCGTTGCAGAACTTCATTAGGCGACACCCATCTCAATTTGATGTTGACTTTCACAATGCCAAAAAGAATGAACAGGAAGTCCCAGCTGAAGGTTTTGAATGCCGCATCGGTCAATCTCTCCCATGAGGGGAGAACGACCATGCTACCATTTGCACGAAGGAGGGGGAAGGTGCAAATGAAATGTCGTCCATTTGAGAACAGATTACAAATGAATTGGTTGGAGGGTGAATATTGTCCGTATAGTTTTGCACTTCATGATATAAGATTGTAATGGTTCTGTTAAGAAAATGAAGAAAATACATCTTAAATGAAGAAAATGAATTAGTTTTACACTTCATGATATCACATCTTTAGTAATGGTTCTTTTAAGAAAATGAAGAAAATTTTAACTTACAAAATAAATTTTGTTATTGAAAGCATTTGAAATATGTGCAAATTATTTCATTGTTTTTTTTGCTGTTATTAAAGTTTAGGTTTTTGATATTTAATTCGCTCAGATGATATGTTATTGAATTTATTTCATTGCTTTCTTGCATTTGATCAAGTTTCAGCTCATAGAATAAAAACTAAAATTAATATTTATGCTATGTTCTATGTTGTATCATTATTGCATTGTTTACTGTGATTATTATACCGATTTTAAGAATTAGTAAACTATATGTACAATCGTATGGAATGATTAATAAATCATATAATACTTTTTTTAAATTAAAATATCTCTAGTATATTTTATGTTAATTCATTTTATGTATTTTTTACTATATGGCTTTATTTTATACAATTGTATAAGTAATTTTGTTATGTTTTAATAATGGCTTGTGGAAGTTACAATATATTTTATTAGAATGCTGCATAAATAAAATGGCACTGATATTATTTGTGAGTGTAAGAGTAATTCAAAACTATATAAGATCAATCTAAATGGCTATGAGAACTAAGGCCTTCTAGGTACTTCTGTTACAGAGAAAGTTCTAATGTTTTGAGTTCTGTTTGGAATTGAGGTGTTTGATTTTTCAATTTCTTGTTAAACTGCTAAAAAAAATTCAATTTTAGGTGCAAAGCTAATTCAATGGGAATCCACTTTTTAGGTGCATTGAGAAAGAATTCATGCATTTACAAGTTTAACACCTGAACTTTCATATCTACGTATATATCACTTTGCACAACTCGTAGAGCTGACCAGAGGAGATCATGCTCTCGAAGGCTGTTTGGCGGCAAGAATGAAGTTGTTTATTTTTCAATTTCTTGTTAAACTGCTCATTAAAAATCAGGAAATTTGGACAATATTCATTTGATCTGCTATGACAAAGCTAATTCCATGGGAAACCACTTTTTAGGTGCATTGAGAAAGAATTCATGCATATACAAGTCTCCCACCTGAACTTTCATATCTACATACATATCACTTTGCACAACTCGTAGAACTGACCAGAAGAGATCATGCTCTCGAAGGTTGTTTGGTGGCAAGAACGAAGTATTTTATTTTTCAATTTCTTGTTAAGCTGCTCATTTTAAAATAAGGAAATTGGTACAGGATTCATTTGAATCAGCTTTGGATGAAATTTGAGAGGCTGGGCGTATAAGTTTGTGTTCAAACCTCATCAAATATTGCAAATTGGGTGCTTTTTTTTTATGTAACCCGTACCTGGAAGCATTTGGTGTAATGTTTCTTTAAAGTTTATATATAGTTGCATTTGGTATTTTCTCTATCACACCTATACTGTCATGTTTTGCCTTGCAATAAATTCGGATAAATGTAAAGTCTAGTATACATTATTATGTCTTTGAGTACATCATGTAATTAGGATAACTGAGAACCCTTTGCTTGGATATGCTTTGCTTCAATTCCCAAATCAGTATCTCTGAGTACATCACGGAATCATATTTTTAGGGGCATTTTTTCTTTGTGCATTTACATATATACCACTTGAATTTTATATTTTGCTTCACTGATTTAGCTCAATAGAAGAGATGATGCTCTCCAAGGTTATTTGGTTGCAAGAGTTATCATGATTTTTTAAAATTTCTTGTTAAGCTGATCAAAAGAATTCAGGGATTTGTGACAGCATGCATTTCTTCTGTTTCTGGCACAGCTAATCCCACGAAATCATATTTTTGGGGGCATTTACAATCATATCATGCTTGTTTGCATTTTTTATCCACTGAAGCTTGTTTGTATGCAATTTATTTCGATTTTTTGTAAAGCTATGGAGTAAGACATTGCTGGGAGTTTGGATTCTGATGAGGCGCTTTAGGATGGCTTAAAATTTTAAGCAACAATTGTTGTCATTACCAAGTAAAGCTACTCTCTTTAAAATGCAATTAATATTGAATTCAGTCCAATGAGAATGTTTTGAAACCTGTAAACATGAAGTGCAATGAACTTGGGGCTGATTTGGAAACCTGTAAACATTAACTGTCTATGAAGTCTGCTCATTTTATACATGTTGTTGCAATTTGAATGAAAACCTGTAAACATGTTGCTGCAATTTCTACAATTTGGTAAGTTTATGATTGCAAAGGTAAAAACTGAACTTCTATCTTCTAACACCTGAACTTTCATATATAAATACATAGACATTTGATCAACTCATTCAACTGACTAATAGAGATCATGCTCTTGAAGGTTGTATGGTGGCAAGAATGAAACGGGATTTTTAATTTTCTTGTCAAGCTCCTCAAAGGAATTTAGGGAATTGGGACAACACGTCTTTGTTCTGTTATGACAAAGCTATTTGGAAGGCATCCTTTTATTTTTTTCAACAGTAAAGGAATATGTTGTAAATATATTTGGAGACATTGTTGAGTGTAAGCGATGTATATTTTTGTTTTATTACAGTAATGAATATACATGATTCCTTTCCCGTGGATGTAGGTCCGTATGACCGAACCACGTTAAATCCTTTATCTTTATTGGTTTATTTAATTTATTTTATTTAGTCGCTGTAAATCGAAATGCATACTTCAATGTATATCTCTGTCGTACTAATAAAATGAGTCATTTACAAATAAAGATCTTGTTACAACTGGAATGTTATTTCTCATTTTGTTGCACTCAGGACAAGATGAGCTCACGGATTTCCGGGATATCCCGACGAACACTCTGTTGCTGTGGCCTCAAACCCTCACTGCTAACATCATGCCAACAACACAGCTACGAGAGGAAATTCTATACCTGCTCACGGAGCATCGCTGAATAGTGCAAATTCTTCCGTTGGGCAAACGATTTGATTGATTCCCCAGATGATGTTGATCGAGAATGGAGAACATCACTTTAGCAAAGTCTGGCACGGGAGCTACATCGTGTTAATGTTAAGAATAATATAATTATCTTACTAATTTTGATTGTAATAGTTTGAGTTTTTTTTTTTTGCTCTCCTGATGATATCAGTCACTTGAGATGTGTTTATGTAATTCTGCACTGTTATCGTTGAAGTTTGAGATTAACAGAAGTCATGTATCCCCATGAAATTTTTTGTTATGTAAACGATGAATTTTTGTTGTGATATAGAACAGAAATGAGTACTTTAACTCGCAGTTTATTTTTTTTTAGCAATATTTATGTTTACATATCCATGACCTAAATAAAAAAATAATGTATTTGTGTTTGACCATCAAATATTGATATTCATAACTTTTTATATGTTATATTAGTTATGAATGACAGTGTATTTAAACTCGTGAAAAAAAATTGGGCACATCCCTTTAATTGGTTTTCTTTAAGTTACTGTTGATATTTGATGAAAAATAGTTAAATAGATTAGTTTATTTATAATATGTTAAATCCTAAATGAAAATTTGTTTTTAAAACAATCGTGCCACCAAATATAACAACATTCCTATAACAAGTCTTTTATTTCGTATTTTCACCTATCTAACAAGTAAATATTTTAAAATATAATAATCAATCCTATAAATTTATTACATAACTATTATTAACTAATTACCCAATAATATAATTTATTATGTAATTAATACGTTGAAGTTTTACTAATTTATTACATGATAAATTTTGCTTTTGGAGTTTAAAAAAATTAACTGTTACATTCTTCTTTTAAACATTTTAACAAACAAGGGCAGAATTGTCATTTTTTCAGAAACAGCTGCTTTGCAGCTATTTTCACACAGCTGCACCAAACAGACAATCAGCTTCCCCGCAGCAGTTTCCTGGGGCAGCGCAGCTGCAGCTGCGCCAAACAGACCTGAAGATGAATGAATGATCTCACTTCTGAGTTCCTTTAATTTAATTTGAAGATGTGGCTTGTGTTTTGAAATGTCAACATTGGAGGAAACACTAACCCAGCCTCACTGCCATTAGGCTTGACAATTAAACCAATTTAATATGAAATTCCTCTAGTGCCTTGCAAGTTGAGGCCTCCTTGATGGCACACAACACTTGCTTCACCAGAGTTCTATGCATTTAATGAAGATTGTGATTCTCATTGGTGATTTGAGCATTTTGTTTTTGAGCTTGAAGACTATTAACTGATGCCTTCTCAATGATGGGAAAATTATGTGGAGTAAAATGGAAAATAAGAGCAACACCAAGTTGACTTTTGGATAAAACATGATATTCCCAACTTTGATGGTCATTTACACATAATGCTAACCTAGATTCAGAGCAATCTGTGGAATTTTTTTTTAGTGCAGGGAGTTTCTTCCCAAGAAGCAAGATCAATATGTATCTGTAAATTAAATGGGGGAGTGGGTGAGTAGTGGGCTTGTTAAGAGGTGGTTTTGAATTAAACAATTGTTGAGAGTACACTTGCCCACAATTTTTGAGTGAATTTTTTGTTTACCTTGCCATCCTTGCTCGTAGTGATCTTGGCTTTTGAGCGACTATGCTGAAGAATTTTGTAGACTTATTGCGAGAAATAGTTTTTGTAAATTAAGATAATTTTTTATACAATAAGCCCAAGCCTTTCTAGGTCTACCTTTGTCTTTCTTAACATAAGTCGAATATAAAACATCTACTCTCCTTACTGGATCACCAGATGGTCAACATTTAATGTGACCAAACCATCTAAGACGACTCTCTCTAATTTTGTCCGTCATTGGAGCTACACTAACCCTATCACGGATATATTCATTTCGCTTTTTGTCTCTAAGTGTAAAGCCGCCCATCCTCCGATTCATTCTCATCTCGGCAACACTTAACTTAGTATTATGCTTCTCTTTTAAAGGCCAACATTCAACACCATAGAGCATTGCGAGTCTCACCACCATCTTATAAAATTTTTCTTTTAGTCTAAGCAGTATTTTTCTATCGCACAAAAGGCCTGAAGCATTCCTCCACTTCAACCAACCAACTTGATTCTACTATTACATTCTCATCTCTGCTACGCTTAACTTAATATTATGCTTCTCTTTTAAAGGTCAACATTCAACACCATAGAGCTTTGCGAGTCTCACCACCATCTTATAAAATTTTTCTTTTAGTTTAGACAGTATTTTCCTATCACACAAAAGGCCCGAATCATTCCTCCACTTCAACCAACCAACTTGAATTCTACTATTAACATCCCCATCTATATCACCATCGCTTTGAATAACAGATCCGAGATATTTAAATCGTTCACACTTTTTAATAATTTGATCACCCAAACTTACACTTCTGTCGCTAGAGCTATTAGTACTAAAATTACATTCCATGTATTCAGTTTTAGTTCTACTCAAATGAAGGCCTTTAGAATCCAATGTAGACCTGCATAAATTAAGTTTTTTCTGGGCTTTTTCCCTCTTCTTATCAACAAAAAGGATATCATAAAAAAAAAGCATACACCAAGGTACATCCTCCTGTAAATGTCTAGTAAGATCATCCATAAGTAAAGCAAAAAGATATGGGCTTAAAGTCGTTTCCGGATGTAATCCAACATAAATAAGAAAATATTTGGTCAACCCTCCTTCAGTTCGAACATAAGTAACATAAATAGTATACATCTCTTTAATGACTTGAATATAAGTCATATCAACGCATTTCTTCTCAAGAACTCTCCAAAGGATGTCTCTTGGAACCTTATCACAAGCTTTTTCTAAATCAATAAAAATCAAATGTAGATCCTCCTTATTTTCTCTGAACTTCCCCATCAAACCTCTCAATAAATGCATGACTTCTATTATAGACCCGCCCGACATAAATCCAAATTGATTATGAGAAATTTTTGCAATATGTCTTAACCTGTGCTCAATTTTCCTCTCCGATAATTTTAAAGTATGACATTAACTTAATTCTTTTATAATTTGTACATTATTGTGCATCCCTTTTATTCTTAAAATGAGGACCAATTAACTCTTCCTCCACTCCTCAAGCATCTTTTTAGTTTTTTAAAAAAATATTAAAACTTAGTAAGTCTAGAAACTCTCAAATCTCCTAAATATTTCCTCACATCAATTGGGATATCATCAGGTCCGACAGACTTCATCCTTGGTTTTCTTCAAAGCCTTCTCAACTTCTTTTTTACTAATATAACAGTAAAAATGAAACGTTTTATTATTATTAACAATATTAAGATCACTAAGGCCGACCATATTTTCAGAAACTTCATTAAAAAGTTTATCAAAATAACTCTCCCACTAATGTTGAATATCTTTTTCTAAGAAAACACTTTTTGATTTTCATCTTTAATACACTTTACTTGAGTTAAATCTTTACTTTTATTTTCTCTTTGTTTGGCTAGTTTATACATATATTTTTCACCATCCTTAGTATATAATCTATTATAAAGAACACTAGAAGTAGAAATTTTAGTGTCACAGATTATTCTTTTAGACTCCTTGCGAGAGACAGTTTGAATGAAAATAATAATTTATTGGTAGCTTGCTATTTTAAAAGCTTTAATTAAGGTATAAAAGACAAACTCAAGATGCAGCTTATTGTGTTGTCGGGCCATTTTTTGAAAATGATGCATTTCCTTGCTTTTTAGAAGAATTTTGTTGTTATAAACATTGTGTGACCTATTTTTTTCTTTTTGAAGGGTCATCTGCCCTTCATGGTATTCCCATAGCCTTACGTCAGATCGCGAGAACAAATTTATTTTCTATTTTTGGTGTTGACCATGAAAAGCACAACAAACCTTTCTTTACCTTAGTTACACATACCATCTGCAAATAAGAGGATAAAAAGAAGTTGTCAATCGCAAATTGGGCAATCTACTTTATTGCCTTATTATTGGATTTAAAAATTGGAGTCTCCCTCTTAAAATGATAGGAGTTTTACATAAAGTTCTAGGTTAAATTCTTAGAAAGTAAATTAGGATCATAGATAAAACACTACCAAAAAAGTTTACTCTCATTTGTGAGAACTTTATGATTTGAGATTCTAGATTTCTCGTAGGCTTAAGCCTCTATTGTTAAGTACACTTTTCGATAATGAGAGAATATTTTTGATTAAATTTGGCCACTAAAGAGTTGATTACTCAATATGTAGTAACACCAAGTAGGGTTTGGGATTGTAAAATTTATCGTTGTGAACTTAAGAGCCAATATTGGGTGGAATGATGATGAACCAGATTAAGATCTCATAGTTTTGTCATACCGAGCTATCATAGACCCTAGTCTATTTAATCAGAGGAGAGTCAGAAGCCTTTATCGTTGATTACTCTTTTTGATAATGGGAAAGCATTTTCGATTAGAAGTAGCCACTAGAGAGCTGATTATTCTGTTTTGGTAACAACAATTAGGGTTTTGGATTGTAAAATTTATTATCCTGAACTTAAGAGCCAAATGATGGGTGGAATGACTATGAACCCAATTAAGATTCGATGGTTTTGTCCATGCTATTTGGTCAGAGGAGGTATGCGAGCTACCCTAACATAATGATCTTTATCACCAACAATGGATTGCTTTGTCCATGGGGATCTTGTGGACTTGTGGTGAATGCTCGTCTTGGAAGATTGAGGGTCTGTTTGGGACAACTGCAACTTATTAAAAGGTAGCTGTGAAACTGCTGAATATCAATATGATGCCCAAAAAGCTACGACGACAATTATAAATTTTTTTTTTAAAGTCAGACAGCTAGAAAGCGATCACCACACTTAGCCAGGAGTGGTGGGAAAATGCAGATTTTTTTGACAAATCTTTGTTTGTTTATATATTGAGCACAACAAAACTGTTCGTGTTTGGGTCGTTAACTTAATGAACGAATCAAACACGAGTTGTTTGTGTACAACGAGTCTTTTTGACAGCCCTATCTATGACCATAATGATGGTAATCCAAAGCCATCACCAAATGCAATTCAAATGCCAAAGTAATTTAAGAAATCAAAGGGCATAACAAAAGATCTCCAAGTCCTTCATAGGCTATTAACATCTACTTTATGTGTTTTATCAAAGCATACACAACACCTGAAACATTATTATTAACAAGTTCAACATCATCTTTCATCTATTTTGCAAATTCTTGCTTTCATATCAAAATCCATGTTAAAATCCCAACCCATATTTAAAACATATACAACGCCCGAACATTACTACTAACAAATCCAACATTTTCTTTCATTCATTTTTCAAATTTCCACTCAAATTCAAAATTCATGATAAAATCTCAACTCATATTCGTTACATTCACATCACCTGAAACATCACTATCAATAAATCCAACACCACCTTTCATCAATTTCTCAAATTCCCACTCAAATGTCAAAATTTATGATAAAATCCCTACCCATATTTTCATTAACAAATCCAACACCAGAAATCAAATATAGGGCAAAACCACCTGGAAGCAGTGATTCAGGAGCTATGTATGTAATTATCCAAAAAAAAAAGAAAGCGCAAACCAAAGACTATACGAAACAAAGACACCAAGAAGCATTGCTTGGGGTGCTAGGTATGTAATTACCCAATAATACCAAAATCAACATCTCAGAGCTACAAACCGAACAGAACAAAACCACCGGGAAGCCAATAATATCAAAACGAAACTAATAATACAATGCGCAAACCAAATAGAGCGAAGCCACAAGGAAATAGAAAAAAATAGATGTTTTTGGTGCTACGTAAAAATCCTAAAGCCAATGGGTTTCTACACAAACCATATACTTAATAGAGCAAAGCCACCAAGAATAGAGGAGGGGTAGAAGATATTATAGGAGGAAGGAACCAAACGCTGGGCTTCCTTTGTCAGAGGTGCCGAACTAGAAAAGAAAGAGAGGAGAAAAAATCCTAGGCAGCCCGAAGGAAGCACATAATGCATGAAGAGGCTGGGGTTGGGGGGGGGGGCATGGGAGTAATAGCGAACCAAAGGAAGCAGCAAATGCAGATTGCGTCTTAATTTAGCAGGCTCGTTTAATGAAATGCCATGTGCCTTAATAAACAAACATGCAGAATCGCGACACCTTACCACGCCGCAGCTAAAACACTGTGCCAAAAAGAACATTTAGCATTTATAGTTGGTCTTGTCAATTTTAGTTTATATTAGAAAGGGAATCATACTGGTTGAATAAGAGCTCAGACCTATCCACTACAGTCCATTTAGGAATAATGATTAGGCTAGAATGTAGGACTTACGTCCTTGCTCTATGGGAAAGGCAGTCCGTTTAAGATTGTGCATGATTTAATAGTTTTTCAATTTGGCGTTTTGAGATTGGATGTTCCTAGAGTTTTAAGACATGCACCTTTCTCAATGTAAATTCAATTTTAGCATTAATATGCAATTAACTCAAGCAACATTTTCAGATACTTATGATTAAGGACTTGCGGCAAGCGACAAAGTGAATTTGAATTGATTTTTAGAGGATTTTATTGTTATTTGCATGAATATGTTATAATTAAAGAATGTACAAATGTTTCATTTAGGCATTTAGTTTTGCCTTCTTTCTAATAGTGCAAAGGGATTGTGGATCTGATGTTTAGCGATAACATTCTATATTTTGATTGTTTTTTTTGGAATTATGCTTCTCTCCTACATTCAGTTCTCACTTAAGTGCTCGTGTGGACCACCCCATAATCATAATGTATGGTTTCAAATAACTTTGGTTGCATTCATAAGTGAGCTAGTGCCTGTACCATAGGTTTCATTCGAGCTCGTTGACTAGCTGTCGAGTCCCCTGTAAATTTATTGTAGGTTCTTTTTACTATCTCATTTACAATTATAGGTGAACTAGTGAGTTTGCTACAAGTTTCATTCAAGGTTGTTGATGAGTCCTCTAGTCCCCCGAGCAAGTAAGATTTTAATATTAGGGTCCTAAAATTCATCTTCTGTCTACTATTACAAAAGTGGTGTAGATCTGGTGGCAATCGTGCAAAATTTCTTTTTTGTCTTTTAAAAAGAATCGTTTTATGTTTGCTAGCAATGATATTGTGAATCTGGTGACATGTTTTTACATTTATTTGTGTTATTAAATCCAAGTGTGCCCCATGGTGCATGAACAGTATCCATATGATCAGATTGGTTCATTTTAGATTGGATCAAACTTCCCTTTCTCTTTTAGAACTGTTAGATAAGTTTTGGTGTTACACTTGTGGTGAGGGGAGATTTTTTGCTTATGATTTAATTGGCTTCTGGCTCTCTAAATGTTTTTGTCATTTGATCATGACTTCATTTTGCTTATTTTATTTTTGCAGTTCAATTTAACTTAAGAATCAACCTTAACTTTTAATCTTATAATTTCTTATAGATTGTTTAACATTTCTTTTTAATTTAGAGGTCATTTTCTTTTATTCTTTTATTTTGCTTAATTTAAATTTTAATTCAATCCAAACAGCAGGCAGCATTACAACAACCTCTAGACGTCATCCCACAAAGGCGTTGCTTTAGAAAATTGGGCCTAATCACCATGAAAAGAAAGACGTGCATGGCCTTTTTCGTGAGACACTACAGTTGAAATGTTTGAAATCCACCACACCATAACAGACGCGCATACAGTACCTGTAAGGCAAGCCATAAAAATAATAGCAGAATTTATTAAGTTAATTTTTTGCAGCATTTTGGCTGCCTCCCGACATCATCCCCATGAAGATTTTTTGGAAAACTAGGCCCAATAACCATGCCAACAAAGGCATGCAAAGCAAGTGTTGTGAGACATTGTGGTTATAATGCTTGAAATCTATCACGCCAAGAAACACATGCATGGGGTGACTGCAAGCAAAATTCACGACACATATATGCATTTTTTCCTGGTACGTCGTGAGTATCGCTGAATTCCCTCACCATGCTAAGAATGATCCTCGCCGAATTCCTTCACGGTACTAAGAAAAGCATGCAAGAGTTCGCTCGAAATGGACATGTCTCAAACAGATTCCGATAGGCATATCCCCCCCAATGCGTCATGAGCGTTGCGAAATCTCCCTCACCATACTAAGAAAAACATGTGGTAGACACATTGCAAAGCAGGTTTCATCGTGAGCATTACATATGATCTTCCCCCGCCATCCTAAAAAATATCTGCATGGGTTCCCCTCATTGCGTCGAAATGTGCCACAAATGGACATGGAGAAGTTTTAGAAGCAACCTTTTTATACCTTATGTGATCTACGTCGACGAGGCATGAATTTTGAGATAAGAAATACTATCTCTCACTTTTTCTTTTTTCTGTCTTTCTTTCTCTCTCCTATTTTGCTCTCTATTCTTGGAGAAACCTTGCAGCTCAGGCAGGGAAGAGGGAGGAGTGGCATGACTAAAGTCTCTTTCTTAGTTAGCATTAAGGCGTGAATGAGTTGGAAGGGTGGCACAACCTTTCATGTGGACATTGATCGAGCAGGTGTTTGTAGGCGTGTAGCTAGCCGGATGGAGGATTTATGGACATGCTTGTGCAGTCTGTTTTGAAAAATTGTGCCTCTGAAAAGTTTTTTTATGACTGCACAAGGTTGTGCCTGAAAATTTTCATGTAAATAAACTTTATGCATGCATAATCACATAAAAATGAACACAACTAGTGGGGCAGATATAAAGTCAACAAATTCCCCCCAATAAATATGATATGCAACTGAAGCGAATCATGTTTGTTTTAAGACCCAATGAATTTCCAACAACTTATTTGGATGTCACGTTGAGGGATTCATTTAACAGATCTATGTGAGGGCTGATAGGGTGACGATGCAAAGTTTGAACTAAATTAGATATGCAACTATATGCTATTCTTTGGTTGTTATTGCCTTGCAATTTAGATAATTTATTGAAACTCGACACTTTTTTTTAGAGAAAAATTAGCCCTTGATTGAGAATTTAATTAAATTTCTTTGTCTTGCATGGTTTGTCATCACTGACTCTGTAGGGGGATTAAAGTTATTACCTGCCCTGTATTTTCTTCTTTGACAGACTTGATGAAAGAGATCAAATTTATCTCTATTGACTTCTCAAGAAAATTGAGCATGCCTTAACATTTTGCTTCCCGCTTTGATGAACTTGATAAAAGAGGCATACTGATGAGCTTGCTTTTGAGGCCTATACAAGATCGATGGTAAAAGCATCAACATGTCCAACACTTGTTGGTCTAATGGATGCATTGATGACATAACACCCTTGATTCATTCTTAGGCTCCATATGAACATCAAAACAACTTCTTCGGTCATGTGCTTTATGCTTTGGATTCATTGAAAAGGAAATTCTTTGGTTTGTGCTTTGTGCTTGATCGAATCTATTGAAGATGATATTAAGTTTGGCTTATTGTCTTCTTAGTGAGGATCGTCTCCTTTGATATTTGTTTAGCTCCTAAGATCTCTTGGATTTAATAGCTAGAGCTTGTCAAGTTCGATTAGCTTGAGGGGAACAACCGTTGCATCAGAATGACAAAATGCGGGCTTTTTCACTGCAGCCTTAGTTTGTTGACTAATAAAAACAGTCAGTGATTTGGCCATAGGCTTGTTCAGTCCAGCCTTCAGGACCCACTTGAGTTTTAGACTAGGGTTGTTGATGGATTAACAGTCTTATCATCGTCAAACTAGCAAATGGGGGCTCTTCCATTGCAACCTTAGCTTAGCTTGTTGAGTGCAAAGACTAGTCAGGGACTGCCACGAGCTTGTTGAGTTCACCTTCAGTACCTGCTCGAATCTTAGGTTTGAGCTTTGAATAGAATTTTGCTTCAGTCATCGTCAAACTGACAAAACGGGGGCTCTTCCACTACGACCTTAGCTTCTTTAGTACAAAGAGCAGCCCACGACTCTGTCATAGGCTTGTTGAGTTTGACCTTCAGGACCCTGTTTTGAGTCCTAGAATTGAGCAAAAAGGGATTTGAGCTTCTCCAACTTAACTTGCTGAAGCTTGCAGATTTGGAAGTCTTTTACATCTAATGTTTGAAACCTTGACAAATATTTAGAGACAAACCTTTGACTGCTGGAATTTTCTTATGCATCTTTTTTGAATTTATTTTGCTTCATATTAGCTGACTGAATGCAGCTTTGACATTAATAATTTGAATATCCTCTTGAGGATCTTGCCAGGAAGCACAATTTCATTTGAATAGAAGACATCCCTATTGGGCACGATGCTAACCATTGCAGCTACCTTAACTTATACTTATATTAAAAAGGAGGGTTTGTTTTATGATGCATGAACATTGGTTGTGGGGCAATCGAGGATTTCGGCTTTAGGTGCAGTGTCAACCTGAACCATATACTTCCTGCTTGACGATTGAATGATTTCAAGATTTGAGGGATATATCGGGACTCCTAGCATTGGACATGTTGTCAACATTGGGCATGTTGTTAATCCGAAGGATCTTAGGACTTAATCAATAATGAAGTGATTTCATTATTTTTAAGTATATTTGGTGGTTTTGGAATTTATCACATTCCCAACCCATGTGATTTAGAAATTACTGTCTTGCAAGGAAGATTTGTCTGTATAAGATATTTTCTAGGAACTCGGCATGTAACATAATGTCACATAAATATTTAAAAAAGATGTCCCATATCTTGCAGGTGAAATTTTAGCAGTATGAAATGTTTTGAGGAACTTGATGTGAAACACGATGTTACCCAAATGAAATGAGAACACTCCCTGCCCTGATTTTGGGGATCTTGACCATGAGTGCAATATCAGTCTAAATAAAATAGGAAAAACCCTTTAAAGGGAAATACAGCGACAACCATGTACATTTTCATGAATCGCAAATCGTAACATATTATCACCCAATTGAAATAAGAATGCTCCTGTGTTTTACAAAAGAAAGTTTCTGGCAGTGAGTGGTAGTGTTTGGGGATTTTGTTTGAAGGCACGATTCAACCCAAATATATATAAAAAAGTGCCCCTATCTTGTAAGGAGAATTTCAATAACATAAAATGTATATAAGGATTATGGTATGAGAAACATGATATCACCCTGAATGTTTGGTTTTGTCCGAAAAAGATGTGATTCTGGCATTTGATATAGTTATAGTTATAATTTGACAAAGAAGTGATTCTGGCATAGATTATTGTTATAATTCATTTTGTTGTTTTGGATTTTTTGGAGAGCAAATGACCAAAGTCATATCCTACAAGGAAAAATTGGATACCCCTTCACCTGCGGGATTGAAGTTTGCTGACAGTGAGATCCCTTGGCAGACTTTTCAAGGTTTCAGCCATTTTGAGATTCATCAATAAAACTTTTTCAGAATCCATCTTTGAATAAGCTTATTAATGGCAGATCTCTGAGAGAGCAAATCAAATGTCACTTCAATTTCTTCTTTGATCATTTCATCCTGTGAATCAGGAGCTGTCATAGCAGAAGAAAGATGACACTTCTTGATTAGAGCTCAGTTGGTTTCAACCATAAGAAGCTTTCTATATGTATATTCTCCTCATTAAGGTTCTTTCTTTTAGAGCCTTCAAAATTTTGAGCATTCTATTAGATAGAATGCCAATTCACTTTTTCTCAATGGTTAGGGCTTGATGCTGTCGGGCCTAAAGTGACCGTTTCACCTCGCCAGTGGAGCTATTCCTTTTAACATTTTTTATTTCAAGTTTACCATGGGTAAGGATAACCCCTTCTCGCTTTAGAACTTCTTAAATAATGAGTTGATCTAATAGTTTTTCCGCGATCATCCAGTTTTCTTTGATGGACAAACTGAAAAGCCTAACCTGTAGGTATTTCAGTAGTTGATGTCTCTTGATGAAGCTACAAACAGATACAATCGTAGCCCTAGCGTCAGCGATGTGAATCTCCAAACCATCGAGCTGTATAGTGGTCATGCATACTGAGATTCTTCTAGAGGACTATAATGATGAGATTTTACCAATGACAGATCCCGAGAGTGTTGACCAGATTTCCCAGTCCTTTTCTATCTTCAAATTTTTTTTTTATTCATGAATCTTCGGCCTCTATATTTGCTTACCTTTTCTACCTGAGACCTTTTGTTAATGGAATTCTAAACATAAGGTCCAGGTGTCACACCTCGATGTTCATCGAGTCGTACTTGTCTGGATTAATATCGGGCTATCAAAACAGGTGATTGCTATGTAACTGGCTCTTGATTAGCCCCGATCACAACCGATCTTTCGTGTTTCCTTTCCATAAGGCATTTTCCCTTTAACGGCCTTTAGGATTCAGTGCAGTCTAACAAATAAAATCTCGAGTTTCTTATTTTGGACAATAAAAGCAGATGATTGAAGTAGTTGTTGTTTATGGTCGTGACAGCATTGTAGTATTTTGTCCATTTGTCATTAAATCCTTTATCAAATTGGCTAATTGGAATGCTTGTAGGAAGGATTGTGTTTGTACGTCCATAACTCACACCGAGTGTCTTAAAATAAACCTAATTCAAAATAGCTTTGGAGGAAAGACGCTGGAATACCCCAAATTTGATTAAAATATTTTTTGGAGTGATTGTATAATTCTTGGATTGATGTTGTTTGGTGTATAATTTGGCCAATTCGACTTGGAAATCTCAACACAAAGCAGTTGAACCGTGATAAAATTGTATTTTTCTTGCGTTTTATTTAGCTGATTTAATCCTCCATAATCGTCTAACGACAAGCAACGGGATTTCGCTTGAAGTTGTGACTTGAAACCTTCAAAATCTTTTTGCTGAACTTCCTAATTCAAGGTTTGCTGTGAAGTAGAGTCTACATAAATTTAAGAAATTCTACCCTCTCAAGTATTTTAAAGTTTTTGTGCAAGCTTATATGAAAACTATGCAGACAACTCACTTCGAGTAAAACCTGCATGAATTTTATTATGGTTGCTTGTGCTGTTATAACTTATACGAATACTAAGATGCATCCTTGCTATTTGTCTGCTTACATCACGATGTTCTGTTTATTTATTAATTTCAATTTATTTTTCAGGAAGACATTATTTGCAAGCCAACCTGGAACCATTAGCATATTTTGATCATCGGAAGAGAAAACGAGAATGGCCTGTGCTATCGATATGAAATGAAGACATTAATTGACTGAATGATTAAGATATGGAAGTTTACTTGTGTAAGCTTCAACACAAATAGGTTGGATCTTGTTTCAGAATAATCAGTTTTTGAGCATACATGTGCCTCTCAACAATGATTTCTTCTGTCAGTAAATAAGGTACTGTCACAACCATAGGCTTTTTTGAAACACATTCTTTCTCATGATTGAAAATACAATTCTCTTGATGTGGAACATTGTCTGTCAGATAATGCCAAATGTACTAACAGCTTTTAAGGCTAACCTGGCGGAAGCTAAAAAGCATTTAGTAACTCACTCTGCGTATGTATTCATTACTTCTGTTTTCATGCACAGATTACAAATATATTTGAGCATTGCCATTTAATCTGAAATCAACTTTTTAATATGAGATTACACTTTTATATCTTTAAACTGCTGCCATTTTATCTTGTATATTTTTATGTAATTGGTATTGGCCTGGAGCGGAGACAAAGAAATGTGAGATCTTGGATTGTGAAAGGTATTTAGCTTTTTTGTTAGACTTTTAGGGAGGGTGAATTCTACTTTTATGTTGGAGAGAGAATCTGGATGGATTCCGATCTAGTCTAAATATTGAGAGATTTTTAGTTTCATTTCTCTCAATTCTCTTATAGAGGCGCTGAATTATTTTCTGGATGCAAACCTTGAGAGCTAAGAGGTATCAAATTAGAAGGGTGCAAATTAAATAAATGAAATGTTATAATGAGACTGGGTCATTTGACACATTTCCGAACTACTGTCTTTCCGCAATTTTATATGACATTGAATGGCCCTGACCTATTGATAATCAGTTTATGCAACTAATTTTAGGTACGGTTAAAACATATGAAGTTCACCAGGTTTATTTTTCAAAAAATCAATTTTAAAATGAATCTTTTCTTCCTTGGATGAAAACTGAAAAGGCTTGAAATTCAATTCATATGAAAATTTTTGTCTATCAATATTGTTATGAAAAATGTATATTAGGAAGCTTGTATATTAGGAAACTTGATATTAGACAACCTTATTAGCGGAGATTTAATTCAAAGTTCTTTTCTATATTACAGTTATTTCTAATCGAGAAATGTGACAGTGTATGTAAATATTTAATATATGTTTTCAATTGGAAATAAGAAAAGAGGAAGCTTTCCATCACATGGTATTAGAGCTTTGTCTGCGGCTGCTTCGTTTGTTTGACAAAGATGATGTAGCCTGCTTCGAAACAAGCGCCGCCTTCAGCTTCGTCGCTAGAATCCCTAGATGTCCTCGACTTTATCATCCACATCGACCGACGTCATCATTCGATGCTTCAGTTTCGTTCGAAGAACTCGTCTGCTTCAAATGTCGTTGTCATCATTTTGTGCTTCAGTTTTGTTCGAAGGCCTTGTTCTCTTCACAATCCACATTGGCTCAAGGTTCGAAGGTAGTGTGGTATTATCATCATGAACCTGGTCATATGAAGAGAATGTGTCAAAAGTTGCTCAAAAAGAATCAATAGGGTTCTAAATTACAGTCAACTCACATGATCACTACTAACGATATCTCTATGTGTAACTCTCTTGATTTTTACAGATGAATATGCTAAGTTCATCAAATTTCATGGAACATACAAGGAATTCTTCTCTATTATTACCCTTGCTAAGTTAGGTAACAATGATACTTGCCTTCTTTCCTCTTCCACACAATTGTTTATTGATTTTTGTGCTACAGATAACATGACAGCTGGTCTAAAACTTTTGTCTATATTTCATAAGCATCTTTCTTTCGTCACATAGCAGACAAATCTACCTCTAATGTTCTTGTTTATGGCAAATGTTATACACAAATTACTTTAACTTCTATTCGCATTTACCTCAATTCACTTTTATCTTATTTTTGTTAGCAAAATTGCATGCGCTCATAATTGTTGTATCATATACTTGTTAGATAATTATTTATTTCAGGATCTTATGACGAAGAAGATTGTCTGCAAACGATGAGAATTAGGGGGGCAATACATTATGGATAAGGGGAAACCTCGACCCATAGCCTATTCCAGTTCGTTATTTTCTTTTGAGATTCATTATTGTTTAGTACATCCATCACTATCAATATTGAAAAGGTTATACCCTCAATTTTAGCAATTATCATCCTTAGATTGTGAGTCGTGTCAATTTACTAAATACTATAATTTGTATTTTATTCTTAGAGTTAATAAAAAAGTAACTCGGTTTTAAATTGGTCCATTCTGATTTTTGGAAACCTTATCTATTATCTAATGGATTTACTTTAGTCATTTTTGTGGATGATTTTTCTAACTTGGTTTTACTTCTTGAAATCTCGCATTGAGCTACTATCATATTTTCATTCTTTTGTGTTGGAATTAAAACTAAATTCAATATTTTGGTTAAGATTCTGAGAGTGACGCCAAAAAATATTTTTATGCATCCTTTTTGACATACATTCTATTTGACTTGGATAAGTTCAATTCGCACAACCATGTGCAACAACTTTCTCAGGCCTTCATCTGTATAGTTGGCTGCTTAGAGGAACAGGAAGATTTGCATAACCTTTTAAATCCTAGACATACAACTTCCAGCAAGAATGTAGAGTCAGGATTCATAAGATCCAGTTCAAATTGTTGGAATATGAGGCTATTAATTAAACTCATCCCAATATTCTAAAATAATAATAATAATAAATAATTAAAAATTTAAAAAATTTAAAAACATCAAAAAGAAATTTATCACAGTATATTCTTATGTCATTTAAACATCACGACCAATGCTAATCATCTTCACTGTGTATGGAAAATTACACCAAGTAATTATATTCCTAGAGGCTTTATTAATTAATACTTGGCATCTTAATTGTGTCTACAACACTTAAATTCAGAATAACGCTCTGCTTATCCGAATTTTATGTCTCTGCATTTCAATGCAATATGTTCATGTTCCTTATTTTTTTTAATGACGTTGCCCTTTGATCTTGAACTGTTGGCTGAATACACAAAAATGCTCCAACAATCATTTAACTATGGAATTATGAAACCTTTGCTTTTTCCAGAAAGATATAGATTTTAGCTTATTTTATTGCTATGAAACTAATTATGTATAAGAAACGGACCCCATGGCTTACATACATTAGTACTATTGGCCTTTCTCAATAAATAATTTTCTTGTGTTGTTGCTTTTTATGGCCTCAGCTAAATATAATTGCAGGCTTAAATAAAATTAATATGTATTAATATACCAGCCGGCATGAGATCTGGACACTTTTTTGTGTGCTGGGTGTGAGCTAAATGTGCTACGATTTTATTGATTCAATGAGTTTTGCACAAAATTAGCTGAGCAGGATAACTCTTGTGTTTCAAAACAATCTAACTAATATGATTCTGATTGTCTGATTATGGGTTTGCATGCAATTTTATACTAACTGTATGCGGTGTTTCATTTTGTTCCCTCTATAATAAAATAAATAATTAGATATTTGAACTTGTGTGCGCTAATAATTAGACCTGTTGTTTCATAACTAGCATTTTTAAATGAGAAACGAACGGCACTTGTTAAATTTATATAAATTTAGCCAATCTATGAGGCCACGCTGTGGCTAAAGAGCTTCAAATGAGCATCACTATTAATCTCACTCAAACATTTAGTGACAAACACCGAAATGAGGTGAATTTATATCGTTTATACTGAGTCAAGTTTATACAGTTTATCAAATAACCGACAATTAAATAATGATGTGGCATTTACATACGCACAACTCAATTCTTATGTGTACCTAAAAAACATGTCAACATTGTCCTTAAAGAGATATAATGATCCAAATGAGAAGAGTA
>NEWO01000848.1:49623-62324 GCA_003013225.1 Phalaenopsis aphrodite
AAGAGATATCCTTAGAAGAAGTGGAGAAAAACAAATATGAGACGATGTATGATCGGATAAACCACTATGTGAACACCATGACACTTACTCCGATTCTCCTTCAAAAGGTTGAGAGTTTAGAGGTCAAGGAAGTCCGTAGCACTGGTTTAAAGCTGATCAAGTTTTATCGTGCTTCTTCCTCTTCTGATCTTGAAAATCATGTAAACTTGGATGATGATCCTAATGAATTAATGGAATTACCTTTTGGCTATTTTTCGCCTTGTGTACAAAAGTTAATTCAGTAGGGGCATTTACCAAAACAAATACCGAAAGATAAATTATAACTTTTTGAAAAATTATGAAATGTTAAAAGTCAAACTCCATACTCAAAAGAGGGTCTCAGGTTTGGTACAGTCGGACCAGTCGATGATTCAAAATTTTTTTTGGTTGTTACAAGAGTATCGGAAGGGGATTGCCTCGATCTGGTGGATGTCTCTACTGATCAGTGATCAGCTAATAGAGGATGCTCCACCGGAATTTGAAGAGGAAATTAAATTGATTGTCAATGAATTGATGGAAATTAACCTCAAAACAACAAAGAAACCCCGACCTACATTTCTAAATTCTCTACTGAACGATAAAAAATCTTTACAAATGATCAAATTGCTAATAAAATTCAAAGATTGCTTCTCATGGAGCTATGATGAGATGTCAAGACTGTCAGTAGAGGTTGCAATTCATAAACTCGGGGTACACAAAGATGTGACCCCAAGAAACAAACTCCCGGAAGAATGCGGCTCAAAATAGAGTAGCAAGTTATCGCTAAGGTGAAGAAATTAATGGACACTAAATTTGTAAAAGAAGAGCAATACCCCACATGGTTAGCTAACATTGTCCAAGTTAAGAAGAAAAGTCAACAAATCTATGTTTGTGTCGACTTGAGGGATGTGTACAAAGCGTGTCCAAAAGACAAATTCTCATTATAAATACCAAAAAAGATGGTGATCATCGCGTCTACACATGAAATCTTCTCTTTCATGGACGGATCGTCAGGACACAACCAAATCAAGATGGCTCCCAAAGAGGTCGCACTTACAGCCTTTAGAGCACCTATCAGGATTTTCTGCTACACAGTAATTTTTTTCAGCCTAAAGAACGCTGGAGCAACATACCAACGTGCAATGAGAAAGATTTTTTACGAGCCCACTCACAATCATGTGGAATGTTTTGTAGATGATTTTTTCATCAAGAGTAAACAAAAAATAGAACATTTGTACAATTTTAGATTCATGTTTTAATGGTTACAACGATATGACTTTAAGATGAATCCCTTAAAGTGCACCTTTGTCGTTACCTCTGGGATGTTTCTAGGATTCATAGTCCATCATTGGGGAATTGATATCGACCCAGATAAGATTAAAGTTATCTTTGAAATGCCTCCACCTAAAATTTTAAAGTAACTACGTTCCTTCTAAGAAAAATTGGCATATCTGAGACGCTTTATTTCTAATCTCTCAAGTAGGTGTTAGCCCTTCTCGGAATTAATTAAAAAGGACACCAAATTCATTTGGGAAGAGAAATGTTAGCAGACATTTGAGGACATTAAGAAATATTTAATGACATCTTCTATTTTGGTAGCCCCTATCCTTGGGAAACCTTTGATACTTTATACCACGACCTTAGACGACTCTCTTGGAGCCCTCTTAGCCCAATTCAATGACCAGGGTAAATAAAACACACTACTGCTTGAGTCGCCGCCTAATACCGACGGAGATAAGGTATCACCTATTGAGAAACATTGTCTAGCTTTGATTTTCGCTGCCCGAAAACTTAGAAATTACATAATTTCTTATAACATTACCCTACTTTCAAAAGTCAATCCGTTACAATATTTGATGACCCGACCAACACTCTTTGTACGTGTAGCAAGGTGGTCAATGATTTTATTGCAATTTGATATAACTTTTATTCTCCTTTGTGCTATTAAGGGAAAGATTTTAGCAGAATTTTGCACTGCACACCCACTTGCAGCTAGGTTCCCTCTTAATGATGAACTAACAAATGCGCAGATACTACAAATGGAATTCTCCAGTGTACAACACTGGGAGATGTACTTCGACGGAGCTTCTTCAGCCAGAAAAGACAAAGGATCAGACACAGGTATACCATGCAAAGCAACTATTGGATTGATCTTTATCATGCTAGAGAAGGGTATACTGAGGTTCTCAAACCACCTGACAGAGCCATGTACCAAAAATGAAGCAGAATACAAAGCCTTAATCACCGGATTAGAGTTGGCAATTTGGATAGATAGAGCATATATTGCCATTTATTGTTACTCACAACCTGTCATCCAGCAAGTCACTGGGCAATACAAGATTTTCAAACCGAGAATAGCAGAATACCATCAGTACACGATGAAGCTATTGGAACAGATCTCTAGTGTTACTTTCTACTGGATTCCTAGGGGAGATAATGACCATTCTAATGCTTTAGTAAAACTCGCATAAGAAGTAGCATGTCCCCCGGAGGATTCCATTGATATCACAATACAAGGAAGACAAGTTTTGTCTTGGATCGACCTTGAAACTCAATAAGCGCTCAGGAAAGAAGAGTAAATGATAATTTCGGTTGTGGATATCAATGAAGATTGATGCAATCCATTAATAAAATATTTGCATACTAGAAAGCTACCAGAGGACAAGTCTAAAGCGCATCACATTACAAAAAGGGCTATGTCATACGCTCTAATAGGTGATGTCCTCTACAAGTGATCATTTGACCAGATGTGGCTATGATGTTTAAGCAAAACAGAAGCACAAAATATTGTCAAAGAAGTACATGCCGAATTGTGTGGTGCTCACTAGTCAGGGCCGAAGATGAAAATGAAAATCAAGAGAATCGGTTATTATTGGCAAGCAATGATGTCCAACTGCATGGATACAACCAGAAGATTTCCCCAGTGTCAGGTAAATGAGGTGGTCTTACACTAATCTCAGAATGTGCTACACCCAACCATCGCCTCGTGGCCATTCGAGTGTTGGGGTACGAACATAAGAGATTTGATAGACCCTCCATCCTCTAAAAGACACAGATTTATACTTGCCACTACAAATTATTTCTCTAAATGGGCAGAGGCAGTACTGTTACAAGAGGTTACAACATAGCACTTCCTTCAATTCTTTAAAAGACAAATCATCTACCATTTCAGAGTACCGCGAAGAATAATTTCTAACAACGGCAAATCCTTTAAAAGCAGCAAAATCAACAATTTCGTCAATAGACACAAGATAGATTGGAGATACTCTACAATTTACTATCCCAGAGCAAATGGTCTGGCTGAAGCCTTCAATAAATCATTGGTACAGATTTTAAAGAAGACACTACGGGAAAACAAAAGAGATTGGAACAACAAGTTACAAGCTTTGTGTGCTTTTCGAACAACGTTCAGGACTCCCACTCAGTGCACACCCTACATGCTCGTGTACAGGTCCTAGGCTGTACTATCCTTAGAAGTTCAAATGCCTCCTCTCAGAGCTGTTGTCGCCAATAAACTTACAATGAAAGAAAATGCAAAACTCAGACTTGAAGAATTAAAGAGCCTTAAGAGAAAACAACTTGAAGCACAACAATATTTGGAACTTTACAAAGCAAAGATGGTAAAAGCTCAGGATAAATTGGTTCACCCAACGACATTCAAAGTTTGTGACCTTATCCTCATGCTCAAAAGACCCATTCTTGCACACCGCAAGATACGTAGAAAATTTGAGCCAACTTGGGAAACACCTAAATATTTCTCCTCAAAACTGAAGTCAAATAATAAGATAGATTGGGATGTCACCGATGTTCTCCTTTGGATCTGTGACATCCTTAAGTTCTTCCTCCTTTGGATTCTACAATAAATGTTTCAAATTTGAGTCATTTCCATTTCATACTATGTTTGTCCGATCTCGTTAAAAATTCCTATCATTTTGACCTCCTCGACGATAATATTTTCCTGATTTTTATCAAGAGTTTTCTTAGATGACTTCGGTCATTTAAGATATAATAACTATAAAGGCTTTCCCTTATAGGAAGCTTTTCTAAACCCAACTAATATAAACCCTATTTAATTCTTCATATTAAATTGGGGAAATTGTCGGCAAATAAAATGGTTTTGCATACCAAATGGATGTCATATATTTCTTAGTTTTTATTGTCAAGCCTCATCCTCAAGTCTTGTGTTTATCCTTTGGGATAGACACAGGGTTTGAGGTATAGTGCTCTTTCATTTAAACTATGAAAAATTTGGGGTCAGTCTGATTTCTTATTTTTCAAAAACTTATTTATACATATGTAAATTAAAACGTCTTTTTGAAGCGGGAGATGGGATTTTGAATCGTGCAACCGACAGCTTCCAACGGGCAACTCCACAACCTAAAATAGTGTCGACAACATCTTGCAACTCCGCTGGGGACTAGCTTTTCTCTCCATTTAAATCAAGAAATATTATCTTCATACATCGGTATTGTGTTCATGTCCCTCATGAACCAAATTATCTTTCTTTCATTAGGACTTCAGAAGTGTATGTTAAATCTTCATACATCGGTATTGTGTTCATGTCCCTCATGAACCAAATTACCTATTTCTACCTTGGGAAAGTATGGTCAACTTTTTTGGAGTTCAGAAGTGTACGTTAAATCACCTTTGAACAGAGAGGTTCAAGAGGCCATTAAAGACTTTTTAATCTTCTTGTGGGGTCGGACCCCAATAGGTGTGTTGGTGGACTAGTTCCACTTGGGCATTGTGCGTTGTTAAGTTGGTCCAGCATTGGGTCCTAAACACTTCACATCTCTTTTTCGACTTTGATTTGCTATTTTGCAAATTAAATCGAATTGTCTCGTATTGTCCGCGCTTTTAAATTTCCTTATATTAATCATATTTTTCCACTTTTAAACTACTTTTACAAAAATTTTAAAACGCCCCATAAAAAAAAGAAAAAAAAACTTACCCGGTCTATAGATTGCCCTCTGTTAAATTTCAATGCTTGCACAAAGATTACAAGGTTTTGGCCAAAAAGCTAAGCCCAGAACTTTCTCTTTTGAAGCTGCCACAATGGCGTGCCCAACGCTAACTTTTTCTTGCAACCTTCCGACCAGCCGCCACGCCCGCAATGTCATTTCCACTACCAAATTTGGAACTGGATTTGAAGATGTCAAGGTCATCCTCATGAAAGCCCTGTTCGTCATAATGAAAGTTGCCACTCCATAAGTTCGGAGGCCATTTGCTGAATTTAACTTGAACTACCTTCAAGACTTCCCTTTTTATAAGAGGGTCAAAACTACTGTCGCCATGGCACCCACCAAGCCTGTTGCTCCCGCTACTGCTATGGGAAAAGAAGTTATTATGATTAAAGATCCGACTGAGGGATTGGTTGTCTCGCCATCAGTATTTGAAATCGGATCAAGTTCAAAGAGTGCACCGCTAATTCGAACCCAAAAGAGAAACCGTAATAGGAGGGTTCAGAGAGCTACTAAAGCCCAGGCTCTTAAGGAGATACCTGTTGAGGAAGATCCTCATCTAAGATGAGTCAAGATTACTGGAAACATATTCACTTCCGTGAGGAAGTATATTTCATACTTTAATGGGTACCAATGGGTATCATCAAGAAAAATACCTCTACTTTACCATCACTTCATGGACGTGGTGAGGAGAGAGAGAAGTCCACTCCTATCACCCGAGTCAGTTTAGTTTTCAAGAGGCTAGCTGCCAAAAAAGGTTGCTCAGTTAGTGAACTACCCAAATGAGTGGGAGATGCAATATCCCCTCGCATAAAGAAGGAAATATTAAAGGACGTCAAACCTGCCGGACGATCTCAAAAATCAACTGAAGCTTTACCTCCTCGAATTTCTGTCTCGTTCCACTTAGGGAGCAGAGTTAATACCACCATAGTTACCACTGATTCTACCATCATCAGGATTGCAGGTCATCAACTAGCCAAGCAATGACTGGGTCCAAGAATTCTTCCAATCACACATTACATTAAAATTCCTAAAGTTTCAAAGGAAAAGATGAAGAATTTACCTAGTACTGTAGTTGGTTTGCACCATGGGGAGCATACTTCTCTTTTACCCACTGATGTTTCTACTGAGACACTTCATCTCAAGACATCACTATCAAAAAAGAAGGTGGGGTACCCAAGGTTATTGTATCGATATAGTGCGGTGCGCCCGCAAGGCAAGATCAATGGATGAAACTAGTGTCCGAAGTATCTGACATTGTTGCAATAATTGCAAGTGATGTGGAGGAACAAGAGGATCCAAGAGGGTCCACTAGATCTTAAAACAATTCAAGAATCAATAAATGAAGGAAAAGTTGAAAAGCTCAGGGTCAAGATTTTCGACTCAAGTCGGGAACATGGAGTCTCCATTGACGATGATGAAAATTTTTACTATAATGATTACCTCGAAGAAGATTTCATGGATGTCCATGTAGTTGAAACAATAGCCGCCACATCTGTACGTGAGGCTCAACCTCTCGTCGAAGAGAATATTGTAGATGAGCTGTGTAGGGCTATCCTCCTAAGGGATGAGCAAGTCAGCCAACTAGAGAAACAGTAATAGGAGGGTTGAGAGAGCTAGTAAAGCTCAGGCTCTTAAGGAGATACCTGTCGAGGAAGATTCTCATATAAGATGAGTCAAGATTACTGGAAACATATTCACTCCTGTGAGGAGGTAGATTCAATCTTTTAATGGGTACCAATGGGTATGAGAGCCTCAAGAAAATTGCCCCTACTTTACCATCACTTCATGGACGTGGTGAGGAGAAAAAAAAGTCCACTTCTATCGCCGAGTCAGTTTAGTTTTCAAGAGGCTAGCAACAAAAAAAGGTTGCTTAGTTAGTGAACTACCCAAATGAGTGGGAGATGCAATATCCCCTCGCATAAAGAAGGAAATCTTAAGGGACGTCAAATCTGCCAGATGATCTCATAAATCAACTGAAGCTTTGCCTGCTCGTATTCTTGTCTTGTTTCGCTTAGGGAGCAGAGTTAATACCGCCATAGTTACCACTGATTCCCCTGTCAACATTACCACAGGTTGTCAACCAGCCAAGTCATGACTGGGTCCAAGAATTCTGCCAATCACACATTACATGGATATTCCTAAAGTTTCAAAGAAAAAGATGAAGAAATTACCTAGTACTGTAGTTGGTTTGCACCTTGGGGACAATACTTCTCTTTGAGATACTGATGTTTCTGCTAAGACACTTCATCTCAAGACATCACTATCAAAAAAGAAGGTCTGGGTACCCAAGGTTGTTGTATCGATACAGTGCGGTGCGCCCGCAGGGCAAGATCAATGGATGAAACCAGTGTCCGAAGTATCTGACTTTGTGGCAATAATTGCAAGTGAGGTGGAGGAACATGAGGAGGAGGTCCAACAGGGTCCTCTAGATCTTAAGACAATTCAAGAATCAATAACTGAAGGAAATTTTGAAAAGCTCAAGGTCGAGATTTTCGAGTTAACTCGGGAACATGGAGTCTCCATTGAAGATGATGAAAATTTTTACTATAATGATTACCTTAAAGAAGATTTCATGGATGTTCATTTCATTGAAATTAAAGCCGCCACATCTGTGTGTGAGGCTCAACCTCTCGTTGAAGAGAATTTCGTAGATGAGCTGTGTAGGGCTATCCTCCTAAGGAATGAGCAAGTCAACCAACTTGAGAAAAGGATAGAAGAGATGGCCACAGCCATGAACACCATGTCCACAATTCAAGGACAATCTCAACCCCTACAGTTAGCCTCTCCAGAGGTCAACCAACTAGAAATTATACATATTACAAATGAAAAAAGAGAGGTTGCCTCAAAAAATAGGGATGAGCAACCAAAGAAGGATTCTCCATCGGGTGCCATGCCGGAGAAGGGATTTAAGCTAATGGTCGAGCAAGTTCAAGAAGCCTTAACCAAATTTAAGGGCGGTGCATTGGTTTTAAAGGGTAAAACTTACCCGAAAGAATTCAATGTCGTACCCTTCCCCAAGGGTTTCATGTTCCCAAACTTTAAGATATTTGATGAGACTGAAAATCTCATACAGCACATAACACATTTTCGAGGAAGTTGTGGCAACATAAGAAAAAAACGAAGCCTTACTCTTCCAACAATTTGTTAGCAGCCTGCCAGGGATTGCTTTTGATTGGTATGTTGATTTACCCAATGGATCAGTTAAGACATTTGTCGAGTTGGAATAATTATTTGTGAAGAGATTTGTCGGAGTGCAACACCATGTTTTAAAAGGAGAGCTCATGATGGATAATCAAAAGCCTAAAAAGACTTTGGTGGATTACATCTTGAGGTGGATAAACCTTAGCATGAAGTGTGAACCTCAGCTACAGAACATCACGCAATTGATATTTTACTCAAAAGAATTCATGGCCTAGTAGCTTTCATGCTCGAGCGACTCACTATCAAATCCTTCAAGAAGCTACTTAGCAAAGCCAGCTGTCTTTAAGACGAAATCAAATATATGGATTCTCACAAAAAATCCAAGGCAACCATAGTATTTGAAAAGAAGTCAGGAACAATAGCAACTATTGATATAGAAAAACAACCAATGAAATAGATATAGGAAAACAAACAAAAAATCATCGTCAATCATCATAGCATGCTCAGAAGCAGATTAGCCAGTCCAACCAGCAACCGCCTCAACGAGAATGATCCTGAATAGAGATAAAAAGAATATCCTTGGCAGAACAATAGAAAATGGTGTATTCTTTCAAAGATGAAGCCGTATTCAAAATGTTCAGAAGTCTGATGAAAAAGCCTGAATTCAGATTACCAGATCCAAGGAAATCCGAAGAGATTGATTAGAAAGATCAACCAAATTATTACCCATACTACATGTTGCTTGGGCACACTATAAAGGAATGTTTCATCTTTAAGGAATGGCTCAAGAAGGATCTTAAAGAAGGCAATATAAGGAGCCCAAAAGAATATTTAAAAGAACCTAAAAGAGGTTCCATAAATTTGATTTCGGCTGGGCCAATCTCTCTGATTAATCTATATACTGAAGAAGATGGATGGAGTATGACTTTGAACAAGCTCAAGATGGTCTTAGACCAAATTCAGGATGCATCAAAACAATCTTCCGCATATACTGGAAAAGATGGATGCAATGCAGCCTGGAGCGAATCATCCAAGAAAATATTGAACCAAAACCAGAATGCTTCAAAATAAGCCTCCGTTAACAATCCTCAGCCTACCAAACCCGAGACAAAGATTTGAACAAGAGATTCGTCGTCGTTAAAGAAATAGAAGAAGAAGAGGACCACTACAAAGATTGATAGCATAGGTGGTAAGATAGGAGTTGCCTCTACTAGATTAAAAGTTTTGGATTCGGGAAAGAAAATCATTGAACCCCTGACTTTGTATGATTATCTTTTAACCCCTCCGGGGTCTTATGAATACAATGATTGTGCTTTCAGCTATATTTTAACTGTCTTTGGTTATAACGTAACTGATTTTGACTAATCTAGCGTTGATCTTGATTCTCAAAATGATCCTCAAATCGTAATTTAGCCCAATGAACTTGTTAACAAGACCGAAGAAGACATTCATGATACCGCTTACAACAACACCGGAAGTGAGGAACAAATTCTGGAGCACCACAGTGCACCGCTTGCCATCAACTTAGATCTTTCCAATAAAGAAGAAACACTGGAAGATTAGACAATGATATCTCAAGAAGAAGAAATTACCAAGGTGAACTTAAGAAGTGAGAGAGTATTACCCCCAAGAATAGCTCCAATAAAGAAAAGAAAACAAATATATACTCGAAAAGAACTACCTCCTCCTCCACTAGTAGAAGAACCACATAACCAAGAGGAAATTAGAGGACCATACAAAGTGGATTACAACGTGCTAGCTCATCTTACGAAGTTGCCGACCAGATTAAGCATCCACGACGCTTTGATCCTATCAAAGGAGATGAGAGAGTATCTGGTTACAACCTTGCTTGACTCAAAGATTTGCTTAGCCCAGTTAGGCAGCACATCCTAGGATGAAGTTTGCTCGTTTAAGGAATAGTCTCGGGTAACCTTCACAGATGAAGATTTACTGCTCGATAACACCAACCACAATCATCCACTCTACATCTCCATTAACATTGGTAGATTTGTGTTTTTCAGAGTTTTAGTAGATCCTGGAGCATCACTCAACTTGATGAGTCTATGGAATTAGCCTATTTGGATATTTAAGCTTAGGAACTCATGACCGATAAAATGATGCTAATAGGATTCAACAAAAAGGGAGAGAGAGCCCTTGGATCCATTATATTGCTTATGAAAATCATCTAAACTAAGCTTCTACCTCTACTGATCTTGAAAATCAACTAAACTTGGATGACGATCCCAATGAATTAATGGAATTGCCTTTTGGTTATTAATCGACATGTGTATAAAAGTTAATTTAGCAGGGGCATTTACCAAAACAAATACCAAAAGATAAATTACAACTTTTTGAAAAATTATGGAATGTTAAAAGTTAAACTCCCAACTCAAAAGAGGGTCTCAGGTTTGGTACAGTCGGACCAGTCGATGATTCAAAATTTTGTATGGTTGTTACTAGGGTATCAGAAGGGGATTGCCTCCATCTGGTGGATGATTCTACTGATCAGTGATCATCTAATAGAATATTCTCCACCGTAATTTGAACATGAAATTAAATTCACTTTCAATGAATTGATGGAAATTAACCTCAGAACTATAGAGAAACACCGACCTACATTTCTAAATTCTCTACTGAACGATGAAGGATCTTTACAACTGATCAAATTGCTAATAGAATTCAAAGATTGCTTCACATGGAGCTATGATGAGATGTTAGGACTGTCAGCAGAGGTTGTAGTTCATAAACTTGAGGTAGACAAGGATATGACCGCAATGAAACAAACTCTCAAAAAAGTGCACCTCGAAATAGAGTAGCAATTTATCGCCAAGGTGAAGAAATTAGTAGACACTAACTTTCTAAAAGAAGAGCAATACCTCACATGGTTAGCTAACATTATCCCAGTTAAGAAGAAAAATTGACAAATCTATGTTTGTGTCGACTTCAGAGATTTGTACAAAGCGTGTACAAAAGACGAATTCCCATTACAGATACCAGAAATGATGGTGGGCATCGCTTCTACACATGAAATCTTCTCTTTCATGGACGGATCGTCAGGACACAACCAAATCAAGATGGCTCGCAAAGAGGCAACACCTACAGCCTTCAGAACACCTATTGGGATTTTTTGCTACACAGTAATATCGTTCAGCCAAAAGAACCCTGAAGCAACATACCAACGTGCAATGACAAATATTTTTTACGACCCCATTCACAATTAAGTGAAATGTTTTGTGGATGATTTGTTCCTCAAGAGTAAACAAAAAATAGACCATTTGTAAAATTTGAGGATCATGTTTGAATGGTTACGACGAGATGAACTTAAAATGAATCCCTTAAAGTTCAGCTTTGTCGTTACCTCTGGAAAGTTTCCATGATTCATTGTCCTTCATTGGAGAATCGACAATGACCTTGATAGGATTAAAGCTATCTTTGAAATGCCTCCACCTAAAACCTTAAAGCAACTACGTCCCTTCTAAGGAAAATTGGCATATCTAAGGCGCTTTATTTCTAATCTTTCAGGTAGGTGTCAGCCCTTTTCGGCATTAATTAAAAAGGACGCCAAATTCATTTGAGAAGAGGAATGTCAGCGGGCATTTGAGGACGTTAAAAAATATTTAATGACATCTTCTTTTTTGGTAGCCCCTATTCTAGGGAAACCTTTGATACTTTATACCACGACCTTAGATGACTCTCTTGGAGCCCTCTTAGCCCAATTCAATGACCAGGGTAAATAAAACACACTCTACTACTTGAGTCGCCGCCTAATACTGACAGAGATAAGGTATCCATCTATTGAGAGGCATTGTTTAGCTTTGATTTTTGCTGCCCAAAAACTTAGACATTACATAATTTCTTATATTGTTACCCTAATTTCAAAAGTCAATCCATTACAATATTTGATGATCCAACAAACCCTCTTCGTACGTCTAGCAAGATGGTTAATGATTTTATTGCAATTTAATATAACTTTTATTCTCCTTTATGCTATTAAGGGAAAGATTATAGCAAACTTTCACACTACACACCCACTTGCAGCCAGGTTCCCTCTTAATGATGAACTAACAAATGAACAGATACTACAAATGGAATTCTCTAGTGTACAATGCTGGGAGATGTACTTCGATAGAGCTTCGTCAGTCAAAAAAGATAAAGGATCAGGCACAGTTATACCAGGCAAAGCAACTATTGGATTGATCTTTACCACGCTAGAGAAGGGTATGCTGAGCTTCTCATACCAACTGACAGAGCCATGTACAAACAATGAAGCAAAATAACAAGCTTTAATCACTGGATTAGAGTTGGCAATCTCGATAGATAGAGCATTGTCGGCACTATTTTTGGTGTGGGGTTTGCCCGTAAGAAGCTGTTGGTCATTGAAATTGAAATCTCGTTACCCGCTTCGGAAGGACGTTAAAAAAATTTAGTTTTGAAAAATATGGAGTCAAACTGACCCCATAATTTTCATAGTTTAGATGAAAGAGCGCTTTACCTCAAATCATGTATCTATCCTTAAGGATGAACACAAGAATTGAGGGTGAGGCTCGATCAAATAAACTAGAGAAAGTTATGACATCC
>NEWO01000848.1:62354-83434 GCA_003013225.1 Phalaenopsis aphrodite
CCAGGGTCAACCCTAAAGCCAAGTAATCCTATGGGGATTCTTCTTGAATTCTTTTATAATGATCTTACTTACTAAATGTTGGAGGTTAAGATCAATATATGGAATTTCAAGTTGAGTAAAAAAAGAAGAAGAGTTTTGAATTTCTAATGGTGGGGTACCTCTTCTAGTTTTCTAAGACTAGTCAATAGGAAAGTCCTATAGCTAGACCTAGGCTACTAAAGAAATTTCTAGACCTCAACCAAAAGTGAGGTCAACAAGCATATATTGCCATCTATGGTGACTCACAACCTGTCGTCCAACAAGTCACTGGACAATACAAGATTTTGAAACCGAGATTAGCAGAATACCATCAGTACACAATGAAGCTATTGGACCAAATCCCTAGTGTAATTTTTTACTGGATTCCTAGTGGCGATAATGCCCATTCTAATGCTTTTGAAAAACTCCCAAAAGAAGTGGCATGTCCCCCGGAGGATTCCATTGTTATCACAATACAAGAAAGATAAGTTTTGTCTCAGATCGACCATGAAACTCTACACAAGCTCAGGAAAAAAGAAGAAATGATAATTACAGTTGTGGATATCAGTAAAGATTGGTGCAAGCCAATAATAAAATATTTCCATACTAGAAAGCTACCAAAGGACAAGTCTAAAGCACATCACATTACAAAAAGGGTCATACGCTCTAATAAGTGATGTCCTCTACAAGAGATCATTTGACAAGATGTGGTTATGATGTTCAAGCAAAACAGAAGCACAAAATAATGTCAAATAAGTACCTGCCAAATTCTGTCGCGCTCACCAATCAGGGTCGAAGATGAAAATGAAAATCAAGAGAATTGGTTATTATTGGCCAGCAATGATGTCCGACAACATGGATACAGCTAGAAGATTTCACCATTGTCAGGTGCATGAGGTGGTCTTACACCAACCTCTGAATGTTCTACACCCAACCATCGCCTCGTGGTCATTCGAGTGTTGGGGCACAAACATAATAGATTTGATAGTCCCTCCATCATCCAAAGGACATAGATTTATACTTGCCGCTACAAATTATTTCTCCAAATTGGCAAAGGCATTACTGTTACGAGAGGTTACAGCACAGCACGTCTTTTAATTCTTCAAAAGCCAAGTCATCTACCATTTCAGAGTACTGCGAAGAATAATTTCCGACAATGGTAAAGCCTTTAAAAGCAGCAAAATCAACAATTTCGTCAAAAGGCACAAAATAGATTGGAGATACTCTACAATTTACTATCCAAGAGCAAATGGCCTTGCTGAAGCCTTCAATAAATCATTGGTACATATTTTAAAGAAGATACTAGGTGAAAACAAAAGAGGTTGGAACAACAAGTTACAAGCTTTGTGGGCTTTTCGGACAACGTTCGGGACTCCCACTCAGTGTACACCCTACATGCTCGTGTACGGGTCTTAGGCCGTACTACCTTTAGAAGTTCAGACGCCTCCTATCAGAGCTGTTGTCGCCAACAAACTTACAATGAAAGAAAATGAAAAACTCAGACTTGAAGAATTAGAGAGACTTGCGGGAAAATAACTTGAAGCACAACAACATTTGGAACTTTACCATGCAAGGATGGTAAAAGCTCAAAACAAATTGGTTCACCCAATGACATTCAAAGTTTGTGACCTTATCCTCGTGCTTAAAAGACCCATTTTTGCACACCACAAAATACGTAAAAAATTTGAGCCAACTTGAGAGGGACCATTTGTCGTTGAAAAGGTCTATGCAGGAGAAGCCTACCAGTTAGTGGATTTTCGAGGCGATATACCCATGCAGCCGATCAATGGATGATATTTGAAGACATACTACACAACCTGACATTTCTTAAGATCTCTTGTTTACAAAATTTGAAATTTAAATTATTCTGGGGTTATCTATTTAGCCAAATGTCTATGACCGGGTCCAAAGTTCTGTAATAAGAATAATGTCAATTTAATGAAAATTTTGAAATTACACACTTCAATGTTCTCCTTTTTAAACTTCATATTCTAATAAATTAAATGAAATATACCCATAAACAAATGATTTTCTCACCAACTGAAAACTTAAATTTTCTTTAATAAATAATTTATATTGTTCTAGTTCACGTTAAGTTTCAGCTCACTGATATTTTTCTTGTCTTCTGCAGAGAAATGTCAGGCCAGAGGCTAATCTTTGCATTTAAAGATGGCTGTAACCTCACACTCAACAAGGCACCATAAACTTCGACATGGACTTTAATAAAGTCGACATGGACTATGAGGGTCCTCTAATGGATGTGGTCAGCCTTCAGGAGAAAGAAGGGCTACCTTCACTGCTAAATTTCGACACCAGAAATAGTTCCTAACTAAAGGTGAAAATGTGATAGTACAGCAAGACCAAATGGAGGGAACCAGTCACCTACCATCTATGATAGCTACGCCGACCGAAGGCTTAGTCATTGCCAATGATGAAAGTCTTCAAGATGCACCACTACGGAGGACTCAATGTAGAAACACTAACCGCTGAAAGCATAGGGCTTTTTTACGTGAAGAGAGGAGACACAAGAAAGAGGCGGAGAGCTTCCTCACCCATATCCCTGAGGGGAATATCTATGATCCGAGCATGAGAGAGACCTCTTCCAGCATGCCTGCTATAGACAATGAGTCAAATTTGTTATAGAGCAGGAAATGCCACCAGCTTCAGATGTTCTCTATATGGGTTGCCCGATCTGCAATGCTGAGATACCTGTACGTACGTTAGCTACAGAGGCATATTCGTATAGTACCCAGACTGCAATTTCCTCCATTTTGAGTAGTACAGTACTGTAGAGGAATATGTATCCTCTGATGATGGATTTCAGATCGCTGATTACCCAATCGATGTAGAACCATATGTCCCATTGGGTACAAAGCCATATATCCCGTCAGACATAGAGTCATACATTCCACTACAGACAGAAATAACACCACCATGGATTCCCATCATTGTTGAAATGAGGGAACAACCCGGACAGCCACTAATCATCAGTACGGCACAATACTACAAGATGAGTAAGGTATGCAAAAGGGATTTTGAATTCATGAACATATTAGAAGGATTGGAGCTATACACCATGATCTTCTCTGGGAGCGATGAATGAAATATTCTCTACTACATTTTTTATTTGAGAGATAGATGTCGAGCAGGCCTAATAATGGAAAGAACCTATTCCAAGCCAAAAATGTGGATTGGAGGAAAAGGCAGGATCACCATACAGTGAGGCTACTATTACACTTTACTAACGAGAGATAAGGAAATTCTCCTAGGATTTTGAGACATGATCAGGTGGACCCAATACCTCCCATGATAAAGTGGATGATCAAAAGAATGGTCTGATGGAGCATACTGCCAACTGACTGTATTCTGAATAATTGTATTATCAACATATATAATGAAGGAGACTACATACCTCTGTACATTGACCATCATGACATTGTGAGGCCTTTCTGCACGGTCTCATTCATGAGCAAGGGCAACATCCTATCTGGAAAAGAAATAGATATTATCGGCCCACCAGAGACAGCTGGCCCCACAAGATACAAACACTCAAAGGAAGTGGATGATCAAAAGAATGGTCTGATGGAGCATACTGCAAACTGACTGTATTCCAAATAATTGTATTATCAACATGTATAATGAAGGAGACTACATACCTCTGCACATTGACCATCATGACATTGTGAGGCTTTTCTGCACGGTCTCATTCATGAGCAAGGGCAACATCCTGTCTGAAAATGAAATAGATGTTATCGGCCCACCAGAGACAGCTGGCCCGACCAGATACAAACACTCAAAGTATTCATTTTTACTGCATTTCATCACAGCAGATATGATATATATTAGACAAGCTCAGCCTATGATATGTACTCAGCATGGGATATTTTTGGATGTACTTTGATGCAGTCAGCATAGTTGTACTTTTTGAGGCTTTGACCTGCACTCAATCTGTAACACTTATTGGAGCAGATTAATGAAATCTTCAGAATTTTGTTTGTTTATTTAATTGCCCTTTTTTTGCAATGGATAAAATCCATAGAACCAAACGTTGGTTCGGGACTACAATGAACAAGGAACAAAACAATTAAAACTTGATAGAAATAAAATTCAAATAAGATACAATTTTTTAAAAAAATCAATCAAAAAAAAATTTTAATTTGAAAAAATATTTTGATGATTAAATTTGATAAAAACAACAAGAAAAGAAAATAAGTTTGTTGAGTTGATTCTCTCGATTTCGAGGTCTCTTGCTCTTTGCTCCACAGCACGACTATCCTTGTTTGCACTATCCTTGTTTGCACTAATTATCCCCACATCCTTGCAGAATTTCACATTCTGCATAAAACCTCACAAAAATATACACATCTTCATCACAAATGTGAATCTTTTCACATGAAATACATTTATGAGTTCGACACCACAAATTTTTTGCACTACATTTCTACTCACATGGCCAATACCAAAACACTATCATCCTATCCTCAACCTTTTGAGATTGGTATAAGACCCCCCTCCATGGCTTGCAATTCTCTACCTACATCTTTGAGATTGGTGTAAGGCCCCCTCCATAGCTTCCAATTCTCTACCTACATCTTTGAGAGTAGTGTAAGTCCCCCCTCCACGGCTTCCATTTCTCTACCTACATCTTCAAGATTGGTGTAAGGCCCCCTCCACGACTTCCAATTCTCTACTTCCATCTTTGAGATTGGTGTATGGCCCCCTCCATGGCTTCCAATTCTATACATACATCCTTGAGATGGGTGTAAGACCCCCTCCATGGCTTCCATTTCTCTACATACATCTTCGAGGTTGGTGTAAGGCCCGCTCCACGGCTTCTAATTCTCTACCTACATCTTCAAGATTGGTGTAAGGCCCCTTCTATGATGCCCAATTCTCTACTCACACTTTTTTATATAGGAATAAGACCCCCACCGTGACATCCTACTCTCAATCTTTGAGGTCATCACCTGAATGCTGAGTCACATCCTCTATAAAAACCTAAACTCTGATAACTCGACACCCACTCTCCAATCCCTAGCAAGAGTTCATAATCCTCAATGTTGATCTGATATTCACTTGCTAATTCCCCAGTGGAAACAAATAACGCACACAATTCTACACCTCCTTCTAGGTCTGTTTGTTATTTCCCCTAATTTACCTCAAATGTCCGTCAATTTGGTCCCAATTTCCCCAAATTTCAATCCTTAGCTCAAATTCACCTTTCATATGACTAATCTAAACAAATCAAAGCCTAATTGGCCCTTTCTTTGAGCTCAATTTTAATCGATGTTAAACCACAAATTTTGGCCCTATGACTTAATCCTACCAAATTGAATCCCATAGCCTACTCAATTTGCCCCAATTTGAATTTTAAACTCTTCACAACAATCCTACACATTAAAATTGACCTTCAATTAGCCTTGGAAAAGCCTTAATTTCTTTTAATTTTTGCCCCAAATCTAAAATTTCCCAAAATTCCCCCAAATTGGCCATGCCTCCAAATTCCACAAAATTGATTGCCCTAACACCAAAATTGACACCCAATTTATAATGAAAAACTATTTATGGTTTTCTTATAGACCATTCTCAATAATCAATTTGGACTTAGCCCAAGCCTAGCCTAATCTAGACCTAAGTCTAGCCCAACATACCCAAATTGACCATAATCCCAAAATCCTTCAAATTGAGCCCCCAATTGAGCTCAAACTCATTTCAATCCTTCACCAAAAATCTTAATTACAATCATCTACACAATTTTGATTATTCAATTGGGCTTAAAGTCAAGGTTAGCATAAACCAAACCAAACTTTTAGCCATTTGGACCCAAATTGAACCCATGCACCAAAATTGACCTAGCCATGTAAATTAGTTAAGGCAAGACTTCTACAGCCAACTCTTAGATCCTAGTGACAAAGCTAGAGTCACTTAACCAACTCTTGATGAGCCATTGAGCAGTGGCCCCCTAAATCATGGTATTTTTGTTTGCTTTTTAAGTCAAAGATATCTTTGATAAAACCCATCACAAGCCCAAATTAATTATTGTGACAGATTCCTCTCATGTTCCTGAGCCACCTAAGCACCTCTCTTGCCATGGCCAACCACCCTAGTCAGCGGAGGAGCTAAAACCAAGAGCCCCAAGCCAAGTTCAAAACCTAATTTCACCCATCCCATGTGTCTAGCTCTGACTGGCTTTAACACTGCAAAACCCTCCACTTATGCATCATTATGCACCCCTCAATTGGCCATGATAGCCAACCTAAGTTGTTTTATTTAAACCTCACTCTCATTACCAAAAAGGGGGTGCTGAAATTTTCCTAAGAAAAGCTTGCCTAATTCCTCCCATAGCCTCTTTGAGACCTCCTCAGTGCAAACCAACAACTTCCTTGCCCTAATTCCCATTATTGGAGCTAAATTTTTGAGTTTGATTCTAGCAGAAATAGCAAAAGTTTGGCCACACCTCCGCATTGCACCAAACCTCAATTAAACTTGCCCACACCTTCACTACAGTGAAATAAGACAAAGGCCCATCAAATCCCCCTCACAGAGAGCCTCTACCCTAGACCTAGATCAACACCAAATTTTTTTCTTGATCAAATTGGGGTCTAGGAATTTCACCATAGCAAGAGGCTTCATCCCTAACCTCCTTGGACCTCCACAAATGTGTCGAGCACCTCTGATTGAAGCTTCCCTTCTCAGAGAAAAGGTATAAACCTCGCCACTGTCCCGAGTTTATTTTTATTCTACACTTGCATAGATCCAATTTAATGGCATGTTTATTGTACGGATATATTTGTTTCACTTAGATGAGTATATAGGATCAAACCCTAACAAGTTTGGTTGAGAAATGAATGAGATCTTAAGGTTTTAGAGTTAACAGTCACGGGTTTTGGCATCGAGGATGATGACAAGGAGCCATTCGATCGAGCGTGTATCAGATGGACAAATGAGATTGAGCTGGACAGCACCTTCATAAATGAACTGCAGGCCGATTGAGCACCAAGGTAGACAGCGATGTCAAACCAGAGGACGCCGCGTGGAGCTTCAGAGCCGTTGTAGGTTGATGCGGCGCCATGTCACTTGAACAGAAAAAAAGAGATTTTTTTCTATTTATTGAAATGCCCATAACTTTGAAAAATCATATCTTTATGTAGAAAAATCACAAAAAGAAAAAAATAATCCTAGTGCTGAGTGACTAAAAGAGAATAATGTGAAAATGGTTTGAAATTTCTTTGATGTATATTTTATTTTTAATTAATTAAATATTTTTCTAAGTATTTTGATTCTCCATGCATTCAAGTATTTCACCATGGCTTGATATTGTGGCATATTGTTGCCTCTATCTTGGGGGATATTCCCTGATCTTTCCAAACTCAGAGGAGACCCCTAGACAAAGATCTATATTTTTCAAGTTTATGCATCTTATTTGGAAAATTAATTATGATATTTAGCATTGTGTTTAGAAAAATCTAAGAAAATTTTGATAGGTTCACTGTGACCAGAGAACCCTAAGAAAAATTTGTCATGAGCCAAGTCATTAAGAACGCACTTGATTTTTTATGATTTTCATACAAAAATAAAAAACAAAGGAAAATAATATTGGTAAAATAAACATCTAATGGCTTGCTTTTAATTCTCCACAGTAATTTAAAGTTTAGAGGACACTCCATAAGAATTTCAAAAATTTTGGAGTTCATTTGATAACTTAATTTAATTTTCCAAATTAAAGGTCTCTTTTAACACATAAAATAATCATAACAATTAAAATATAACTAAAAAATTTAATAAATTGGTTTTGGGACCTCTCTGTGATCAAAGGAATTTTCTAAAAATAAAATCGTAATTGAAGTAAGAATTTCATTTTTAAACTTAATTTAAATATTTAAATAATTAAAAATAATAAAAATCATAAAATTAATAAAAAGTCATGGAAATGTTAAAAATTGTTTTCCAAACACTTAGGAGCAACTAGAATATTTTTCCTAATTTTCTAAGTGAATATATGGATTTTTTTTTTAAATTTATCACTAAAATAAGTCTAATAATTCAAAGAAAAATAAAAAAAATGTAAAATTTATTTCTCTGGGTTCCTTGATCTAGGAGAGATTTAAGAAAAATATAAAACTTAATTTTCCACAATTAAAATATTTTATAATTAATTAATACTTTCAAAAATAAAATAATTATAATAATTCAAATAAAATACAAAAAATCATAAAATTTGGTCCACATGGTCCTCTAGTTGAAGTCTACCTACAATAAAAATTTCAAATGATTAAGCTTTGCCTTGGTCAAGTTATTGAATTTTCTTTGAAAAATCTTATTTTTGCATGTAAATAATTATATAAAGTAAATTAAATTTTGAAAAATCAAATTTTCTGCTCTGATGCCCTAATTGACTCATGAGTGAGGTAGGATAAAAATTCTAAAGTCATTTGAATTAAATTTGATGAATTATGAAGTGATAGAGCCTTAGGGGCAAAGGTATAATTTTAGAAATTTAGTCTTAAATAACATTTAAGCTTAATTTAGGAAGAGGAAATGGGCAATCTTTGATCTTAACTAACACGTTTAGATGATTGAAACACAAGGAATTAGTTGGTAGAACCAATCTCATTTTTCTTAATTAAAGGATAAGTTTGCAATTTCCTAAATTATTAAAATTTGGAAGACTATTAAATTAAATGATACAAGACTTAGGGGTATGATTTTGGATGTTAATAACTCACTAATTTAATAGCCATATTTGGTGTTAAAATGTCATTCAAAAATTTTGATGATGAATTACTATCACTTAAAATTCAAATTCTTTCAAAAATTACTAATGTATCCACCAAGGTCTTCACGCACATAATTCGCAAATTAAATGACAAATGATAATCACACTTCTCTTAGGGATAATTGAAAAATCAATGTTCACTAAGTTTTGGAGGTATTCATAGAATGAATTATTAAGCAATATAATAAGTTTAAATGAGTTCGAGACTTTTCACCATTTGATGAGGGGGAAGCATGGACCTGCTTCTTCCTCCCAACCTTTTGGATACCTTAGAGATCGACTAAACTTATTATGTTTTGCATAATAAAGTCAGCCTTAATTGAATTAATGAGGGCTCACCAAGATATAATTTAGGATTTGGTAGATCACCAGAACCTTATTTCCCCGCTTTACATAAAATTCTTTTAATTTATAAATACTCTTGCAAGCATTTTAAGTTTCAGTTGAAGATGACGGGAAGACCATCCAGGTAAGATTTTCTTGTAATTTATTTTACATGCATTTCTAGTTTCCCATACTTTACTTTTCAGTACATTACTGTACTTACTCACCTACATTTATGAACAAAAACACAAAACCACATGTTAAGCAACGATGTCACCTTGCATGAAAACCAAAACTGTCAGGATAGCCGCAAAACCAAAACCAAAACTAAAATCAACCAAGATAAAATTCACTATCACAACAATCAAAATATAAGATAACTCAAAATTTAATCACAAACATCATAAAATAACAATTGTAACTAAATTTAGAAGTCTATATCGGATGATCGGGAATCCCTCGGAGGAGGTAACATGCGGTTACTAACGAAGCTTCTCACGGTCTAAATGAAAGTATGGAACTCATTAAGTTGAGTTTAGTAAATTCATTTAGACTAAGTGAATCAAATAGAAAATATTGGTACCGGTATGAGGGAACCGTAGGTTCCTAACTGTTTTGCTCTAATCAACTTTAATATGCCCCATAATATTTAAAGAACTACAACCATAGGCACAACTGATTTGACATCAAAACTTGACACACTAGAAAACTTAAACTCATCACAACAAGGAGTTTGGAGCTAGCATGGTGGGCAGTATGGTCATCTTCAACAACAAAACCTATTTTGGTTGGTTCTCTATTATGGTTTTCATGGCTCCCTATTTTGTCTTGCTGCTAAGCTGGTGGGGGAGGAAGGTTTCCTCTTCTTATTCTTTTTTGTTGGCTGTTTGGGTTGCTGGTGTTTCCTACCTATTGTGTGGCTTTCCTCAGCTCTCTGTATTTTGGTTTTGCTGGTGTTCTGGTTTGTTTTTGGGTCTTCTTTCTCTTTTTTGTTTTGGTTTCATCTTTTCGACTGTGGTGTTGACCAGATTGATAGATGCTGCTGTTTTCTTATTTTGAGGTCTTCCTTGCTGTTTGTGTTTGATTAAGAAGTGCTTAGTTCTTACTTGGTTTACTGTTCCATTGATTTTGCTGCTTGTTTCTCAGATTTGTTGCTTGTCTCCTTCTACCTGTGTTCTAGATGGCTTCCAACATTGCTTTAGACAGAAATTTCCAATGGGCTAAGGCCACCTATGCTGGGGTGGTTGGTCACCCAAAGGAGAATTTATAAAATATGGATAAATTAATTTTTCCATAGAAGTTTCATGGCACTTTAGCTGGCAAAAGCACTTCTCCCTATATTCACCCTCTTAGGTGTAAAGAAGGGGAACCTGCAGTTTATTTTTCTCCTCAAAAGGCTATTTTTTTAAATGAAGAGTTTAAGCTCACTTTGGTAGGTAAATTCCAGCTTGGCCACCTTAAGATGGATCTTGTAAGGAGCTTTTTTGAGTCCTTGAATTTTAATGGTGCTTGCCAACTGGGTTTACTAGATGGCAAACATTTACTTATTCCATTGATAGAAGAAGAAGATTATGCTAGGCTCTTTGCCAAGCAATCTTTCGTTATTGGGCGGACTACCATGAAACTAATGGAATGGACCCATGGATTTTATCCTAGCAAAGAACCTCCAGTGGTACCTCTTTGGTTCAAGCTTCCTGGTCTCCTTATTCTCTATTTTAAGTTGAATGCTCTTTTTAATATTGGGTCTGCTTTAGGCAGACCCCTTAAATTTGATGCTCGTACATATAACAAGGAAAGGCCAGCTCTTGCTAGAATACTCATTGAAAGAGATATCACCTTTCGTGAAGTTAAAAGAGTGTGGATAGGCTCTGAACATGATGGCTTTTGTCAGGAGGTGATCCTTGAACAAAGGCCTTATTATTGTTAACATTGCAAGATGTTTGGACACACTAAAGAAAGGTGTTATAGGCTACATCCTCCAATTAAAAGAAAACAGTCTGGGGTTAATGAGGATGGCCTACAAGAGGAGTCTCAGTGCTCTCCATGCCCATTTGTTTCCAATGCTCCTCCTTCTCTTCCCAAGGGAGTGCTAAGATAGGAGCCCAATTTTATTACTATAATTTCCCCCACAGTTAACTCCATTGAGGAGAAGTTACAAGATTCTTTCCAGGAAAAGAAATTGGAGACTCAGCATGTTATTGAGGAAGAGAAAGTTACTGCTTTGAACCACCTTCTGGGGAGGATTGGATTGCGCAGACCTCTAAAAGAAAGAAAAAACAGACCACAAAATCTTAAAGATTACAAAGGGAGGCTGCTTCCATTAGCAATAATCTAAAGGTTGGATCATCTACTGTACCCTCTAGAGGGATGACCAGATCTAGATCACAACCCTCACTCCATATCTCTCCTCCACATGTTTAAATTCTCTTTTGCTTAGTATATGGCCTCTAGTCAATTTAAGTCTTTCAGAAGACTTTTATATTTTCTCCTTAGCTTCAGTTATAATGTTCCGAGATTTTGTTTGAAGCTAAGTTTTTTTCTGAAGCAATGTTGGCCTTTTATTCTCTTGCTTAGTATATGGCCTCTGGTTAATTTAAGTTTTATCATCTTCTGCCAGTTTTTTTCTGTATCCTCTTCTAAGAAGATATGTGAACCTTTTATTCTCTTCCTTTGTTTCAATTCAGCAAGTTAGTGCATAGTTTTTTTGGGTTTTTGTGATGACAGTCTTCGGGTTTTCCTTTTCTCTTATAAAATAGATGATTAATTTGATGTGTTGGAACATCAGGGGGATTTCAGATCCTAAATCCTTGATCAGAACGAAATAGTTGGTAAGGAAGCACACGTTATTGTGTTTTACTTTCTTGAACCTTTGGTTCAAAGCAACCCTTACAGATTTAGTAAACACTTCCCAAGTTTCAACTGTATTTACAATGTTGATAACAAATTTTGGATTTTCTTTAAAAGAAATCTTAATGTTCAGATCCTGGATTATCAGCCTCAATTGCTACATATCAAGCTTCTATGGGATTTTCTACATGTTGAGACTACCTTTATTTATGCTAGGAGTTCTTCTAGTGATAAAGCTACATTGTGGCAGCAAATCCAGCATCTAAAATCTTATATTAATGGACCTTGGATCATAGGTGGAGATTTTAACAGTATAGCTAGATTGAATGAAAAATAGGGTGGGAAACCTGTGGATATCAACCAAATGTTACTCTTCAATCAGAACATTAGGAATACTAATGTTGTTGAACTTCCACATCAGGGTCCTCTTGATACTTGGAGGAGAGGTAAACTGTTTGAGAGAATTGATAGGTTCCTAGTTAATCAGGCTTGACTTGATACCAACTTTGTGACTGTTGTCTCCCATCTTCCTTTTACTTATTCTGATCATAGGCCTTTGTTAATTTCTATATCCCCTAATCTTGTTTTCTCATTACCAAGATTCAGATTCTTTAATGTATGGGTGGAGCATCCTAATTTTCTTCCCTTTATTAAGTTTGTTTGATAGCCAGTTTCATCCTTTCCTCCTTGGATTATATTATGGAAAATTCAAAAAAAGGTTGCTAAATTGCTGAAAGCCTGGAATTGGAACTGTTTTTGCCACCTTACAACAAAAGTTGAAGAGGTTGAAGCTACTGTTAAACAGACTGAATTAAACAGATAGATGGGGCTCTCTGATGAACAAAATCTAATCTTAGCTAATGCTAGTCTTCTTCAAGCTATTCATTAGGAGGAGGAATTCTATAAAGAAAAGGTAGCCATTAAAAAGTTTGTTGATGGGGATAGGAATACAAGGCTCTACCATGCATGTATTAAACAAAAAAGACACTCCAATACCATCCTAAATATTAAAAATCAAAATGGTAGTTGGATCCAGGGGGCTAATCTAATTCACAGGGATGCTATAAACCACTTTCAGACTCTTTTATCTGAACGTCATGAGGCCTGTCTTCAGAACTTTGATCCTACACTGCCTAATGACAAATTCTCTGAAATTCAATGCTTGGATTTAACATTTATTCCTTCTGAGGAAGAAATTTAGAAAGCTTTATGTTCTATTGATGGTGATAAAGTGGCTGGTGCATATGGTTTTACTTCTACCTTCTACAAACAAACTAGGGAGGTAGTAAAATTTGATATTGTGGAAGTTGTTCAGGCCTTCTTCAGGGGGGAGGAAATGCCACATTACTTTGCTCAGTCCACCATAACTTTAATCCCCAAGGGGGATCAGAAATCTAGTTGGGATCATTTTAGACCCATATCTCTTACAACTGTGTTGTCAAAGGTTATTAGGAAACTTTTGGTTTTTTGGTAAAAACCTCATTTATCTTGGTTGATTTCTCCTAATCAATCTGCTTTTGTCATAGACAGACAAATTGCTGACAATGCTCAACTTACACAGGAGCTCTTTCTTGATATTGATAAACCTTGCAGGGGGTAACCTTATTTATAAGCTAGATATTTCTAAATCGCATGATACTATCAATCAGAATTTTATTTTGGAGGTCCTTAAAACAAGGGGGTTTCAAAATTCCTCCTATCAAACCACTCACAGATNTAATTCTGCTGCCAAAAACTGGGCTAAAGACTTCACTGGATTTAAATCTGCTACCTGCCCTTTGGTTTATCTTGGGGTACAATTAATTAAAGGCAGGAAAAAGCATGATACTATCAATCAGAATTTTATTTTGGAGGTCCTTAAAACAAGGGGGTTTCAAAATTCCTCCTATCAAACCACTCACAGATGGCTTAAGAATAATTCTTATACCATTCTTCTTAATGGGATTTCTCAAGGGCATTTCCAAACTTTTAGGGGAATCAAACAAGGGGACCCCCTTTCTCCCTTCATTTTCATTTTGGCTATGGATTACCTATCAAGGATTCTTAACCAAAATTTTTCTACCATGGAATATATCGGATTTTCTAATAAAGCAAATTTTTCCATAAGTCATTTATGCTATGTTGTTGACTTCATACTATTTTCTAAGGCCTCGAAACCAGCAGTGAAGAAGGTTGTCAGCTTGCTGAACTTGTTTCAACAGATTTCTGGTCTCTCTGAACTCCAAGAAATGTTAACTAATCTTTAACAATAAACTTAATTTTGCTGCTAAAAACTAGGTAAAAGACTTTACTGGATTTAAATCTGCTACTAGCCTTTTGGTTTATCTTGGGGTACAATTAATTAAAGGCAGGAAGAAGCAAACACAATTTGAAGAGGTGGTATCTTAAATTTCCAAACAAATCTCTTGTTGGAATAACTCTTATATGTCACAAGAGGGACGATTAACCTTAATCAAAAGTATCCTGTCTTCTTTCCCTATGTATATTATTCAAATGCCGAAAATGAAAAAAGGTAAACAGAAAACCTTGGAGGTGATGTTAAACATATTTATTTGGGAAGTAAAACATAAAAAAGCTCACTGGTTTAGTTGGGATAAGCTTTGCCTGCCTCTTGTTGCAAGGGGCTTGGTATGAAGTCTTTCCAACAACTTCATGATATCTTCTACTGTAAACTCTGGATCAAATTTAGAGAACAGGAATCTTTGTGGGCTTACTATATGAAGTTAAAATATTGCAAACACTCTCATCCAACCATTATCTGTAGAAAACCAGGGGATTCTAAAATTTGGACTAAACTCTTGCATATCAGGAATGTGGTTGAAGGCCTTTTTATGTGGGATGTGGGAGAAGGAATAATTGATTTTTGGTTAGATAACTGGCTACTTGATGATAAATTAGAGCCATCGTCCTCTCTGGGCTCAACTACTAACATCCCTATTCAATTATGCTGGAATGGTTATCATTGGAATAAAGATATGTTGACTTCTATGGTGAATCCTGAACATACACCTATCTCGGAGATGTGTGTAGAGAATTGGATGTCATGTCCCATTCAAGGGGGTCTTTTACCAATCTCAAAAAGTTGACAATAAGATGTTGTGTTCCATTCAAGGGACTTTCACACCTGTCTCAAAGATGTGTGTAAAGAATTGGTTATCATGTCCCATTTAAGGGGATCTTATACCAATCTCAAAATGTTGAGAATAGGATGTTGTGTTCCATTCAAAGGAGTCTTACACCTATCTCAAAGATGTGTGTAGCATTAGGAAGGAAAGCCCAATGCCTCACATCTGACCAGAAGAGTGACAGAGAGCTGTCTTTATATTGGGAAGGAAAGCTCCATGGCCCATATCCAACCCAGAAAGTTGTGGAAAGGAAAATAGTGTTTCGGTACTGGCTCCGAGAATGACCAGAATGTAGTGCAGAAAGTTTGTGGTGTTGAACTCATAGATGGGTGTCATGTGAAAAGGTTGACATTGGTGTGGAAGATATGTGGAATTTTTTGAGGTTTTGTGTAGAATATGAAATTCCATGCGGATGTGAAGAGAATTAGTGCAAACAAGGATAGTCGTGTTGCACGAAAAAAGAGTAAGAGACCTCAAAATCAAGAGAAACAACTCAACATATTTATTTTCTTTTCTTGTTGTTTTTGTCACATATAATTATCAAAATATGTTTTCAAAATTCAATTTTTGTTTTTTTGGTTGATTTTTTTAAAAGAGTATTTTATTTAAATTTTTTTATTATCAAGTTTTATTGTTTTTTTCTTTCTTCATTGTAGTTTGGAACCAACATATGGTTCTGTGGCTTTTATCCATCGCATAGAAGGGCAATTGAACAAACAGAAAATCGATCGAGCCGACCTACTAAGTCGCGCTTTAGGACAAGAGTTCCCTTTGCATGTGCTTAGAGGTGCAACCCTCTCTTAGCTCAAAAGGCAGTAGCTCTTCCAACTCTGGGTCCGACCGAAATCTCCAGAAGTCTACCGAAGGCAAGATCGATGGTTATGCCTTCTTAATCTTTTGATAAGGCGAAATTTTGAAGGGATGCTTAGAGAAGTCTTAGGAAAGCTCATCAACAACTTTAAAAGAAGATTTTGGCCAAAAATTGAGAAGAGTCTAGACGCTCTAGAGGTTAGAGAGGTTCCATTAGTGTATAGAATTTTGAATAGAGTGCAACAATTGTGAGGAATTCTTCAAGAGATTGTTAGAGTGGAAGAAAAGTGAGAGATTTCTTCCTCCTTGCTACTTCTAGAGGAAATTTTGTGTGCTGTAAGGAAAGGAAGAGATTCAGAGGAACTTCGAGGAATGTTCTTGGGGAGAAATTAGAGATAAGTTATTTACTTTTTGTACTTTGTATGACTTTGATTTTATATATGAATTCTGAGTTTTGTTGTGTTTTCCCTATGAGATCTGAGCAGTTTTCTCTATCTTTCTCCTTGTCTCGAGATTTGTGAAATGTTGATTTGAATTGGTGAAGCCATGAAAATATTTAAGAAAATGTGATCATCTTTTAACTTTGATCTTAATTTACTTCCAATCTGGCCAATTGATTTGTTAAAATATGTTGAGTTTTACAACTAAAGTGAAGATTACATCTAAGATTCAGAGAGGTCAAAGCCCTTGGAAGTTGGGTGCAAATAAATAGGGAAATAATATTATCGGGAGTAGAATTGGAGATTTTAGAGTGACAGACTAAAATAACCAATTTGGTCCTATTGTTTGGGTGCTGAAGTTTAGATGTTAGCCCTCAGGTGAGGGGAATGTGGGAGCTCGGAAGTGAGAGCCGGTATCCTCCTAGCCTAGCCGCAGATTTTGTAAACAAGCGTAGGATTAGTTAATGTTCTTTATGCCTGGACCAAAGGGTAAAGAATAAGTATGCTCCTATTTGACACAATATAAATTGAACTAATTCACTTTATCCCTTCACTATAATTTTTTGACAAGGAGAAGGATGCTTTCTTATATATTGAATATCACAATTAAACCCTCCCTAGTATGATTAGTTATTTAATAGTTATTAAAATTATCTATTTATTTCAATTTCCTATTAGTGACAGATAAACAAATTGAACTTTGTTGTTGTGATTAAAGTATTGCTTTTCTAAAATCTTAGTTCGCTGTTCTAAACCACTCCCTGTGGGATCGATCTCTAGGACTCCATTAGAGCTCTATATTACTTGAGCGGTACATATACTTGCGTTGATAAGTGTGACTTTACAATTATTGAATATTTATTACATCCAAATTTATCTTGTTTTTTAAGCATATATTAAGTCGTCGGTCATCTGGATAAGAGAAAAAACATATAGTTGAAGGATTCCTCATTTTGGCAGCAAAAATTACATCTTGAAGGTCCTTTTAAACCCTTGAGTTTAAGTATATCATCAGTGGGAATAATGAATGGAACAAGACATCCAGTTCTCTAAACACATCTTCGAGATAGGTGTAAGACTCCATTGAATGAAACACAACATCTTATTCTCAACATTTCATAATTGGTATAAGTCCCCATTGAATGGGACACGATATCCAATTCTCTACACACATCTTTAAGATAGGTGTAAGACTCCCTTGAATGGAACACATCATCCTATTCTCAACCTTCTGAGATTCGTATAAGACCCCCTTGATTGGGAAACAACATCCTATTTTCAACACACATCTTTGTGATAGGTGTAAGACTCCCTTGAGTAGAACATAACATCCTATTTTTAACTTTTTGTGATTGGTATAAGACCACATTGAATGGGGCATGGCATCCAATTCTCTACACACCTATTTGAGATGGGTGTAAGACTCCCTTGAATGGAACACAACATTCTATTCTCAACCTTTCGAGATTGGTATATAACCCACTTGAATGGGACATGACATCCAATCTCTACACACATCTTTGAGATAGGTGTAAGACTCCCTTGAACGGAACACAACATCCTATTCTCAACTTTTCAAGATTGGTATAAGACCCTGTTGAATGGGACACGACATCCAATTCTCTACACATATCTTTGAGATTGGTATAAGACCCCCTTGAATGGGACACAACATCCAATTCTTTACACACTTCTTCGAGNGAGACAGGTGTAAGACTCCCTTGAATGGAACACAATATCCTATTATTGCTACTACACTTAACAATAGACCTATAGGAACATTGTCTAGTAATGTTGAAGTAAATCCTAAAGATCAAAACAAAGAGCAAATTAAAGCTATTCAAATAAGAAGTGGAAAAGAATTAGAAAAGAAATTTCAACAAGAAGTTGAAATTGAAAAAGATGATGTGAAAAATGAAAAAATAGGTGAAGATTTTCATTTTGAGTCAGAAAGTCCTATTAAACAAAGGAAAATCTCTGTAGAAAGACCACCACTTCCATTTCCTCAAAGATTGAAGCAAAAGAACAATGACAACCAATTTTCAAAATTTTTAGAAATTATGAGGAAATTAACGATAAACATTCCATTTGTTGAAGCTTTGGAACAAATGTCAAGCTATGTGAATTTTATGAAGGATATACTTAATAAGAAAAGGAAGTTTGTAGATAATGAGATTGTTGCACTTAGTGAAGAGTCTAGTGCTATAATACAGAAAAAAAACATCCTGAAAAACTTAAGGATTCTGGAAGTTTTACAATTCCTTGTGCTATTGGCGAACGATTTTATGGAAAAGCTATCTGTAATTAGAAAGCTAGTATTAATCTTATGTCGTTATCAATTTTTAGAAGGTTGAGCTTAGGAGATATTTCACCTACAATTGTAACTCTTCAGTTGGCTGATCATTTAATTACCTATCCTAAAGGAGTTATAGAAGAAATATTGGTAAATGTTGATAAATTTATCTTTCTTGTGGACTTTATTATATTAGATATGGAAATAAAATCCTATCATTTTAGGAAGACCATTCCTAGGCACTAGAAGAGCTTTGATAGAAGTGTAGAAAGCAAAATTAACCATGAGAGTTAGTGATCAAGATGTTACATTTAATATTGCAAAATTAATGAGATACCCTACAAAAGAATAAGAGATTTAATGTTTTAGGTTAGATATTAACGAACATTTAAGCCATGAATATTTTAAGAAAACTTTTGAAAGAAATTTGAAAAGAAATATATGAAATATGAAGATGAAGATAAAATTCAAGATGAATTTATGGAAGTGAGTAAAATCAATTTAGATTATGTTTAGGAAAATTTAAAATGTTAGATCCTATAGAAAGTAATAAGAATTTGATTTCATCTATAAAGAAATCCCATCAACTAGAACTAAAAACACTTCCTACACATTTGAAGTATGCATTTTTAGGAGATTTATCTACATTATTTGTTATAGTATCCTCAGAAATAATTGATATGCAAGAAAAACAGTTGTTGGAAACTTTAAAAAGATATAAGAAAGCCTTTGTATGGACATTATCTGATATTAAAGGAACCAATCTTTTAATTTGTATGCATAGAATTTTTTTTGAAGATCAACATAAAGCAAGAACTGCTCCTCAAAGGAGACTGATTCCTATGATGAAAGAAGTTGTGAGGAAATGAATTTTTAAAATGGTTAGATGCTGGAATAATATATCCTATTTCAGACAGTGCTTAGGTAAGTCCATTCAGTATGTTCCAATAAAAGGAGGCGTGATTGTAATGACAAATGAGAATAATGAATTAATATCAGCAAGACAAGTCACTGGTTGGAGAATTTGCATAGATTATATAAAATTAAATTCTGTCACTAAGAAAGATCATTTTTCTTTACCTTTTTTGGACCAGATGTTGGATAGGCTGGCTGGGCACAAATATTTTTGTTTTCTAGATGAATATACCAGGTATCACCAAATACCTATTGCTCCAAAGCATAAGGAGAAGACCACATTAACTATTCTTTATGGAACATTTGCTTTTCGGCAAATGCCCTTTGGATTATGTAATGCACCTTCAACATTTCAAAGATGTATGATGTCAATTTTAATTGTTTTGATTAAAAAAGGATTGAAGTCTTTAAGGACAATTTTTCAGTGTTTGGAACTTCATTCGAAATATGTTTAAATCATTTAGAGAAAGTTTTGGAATGTTATGAAAATACTAATCTCGTGTTGAACAAGGAAAAATGTCAATTCATGGTCGCAGGTGAAGTTGTGCTTGGACATAAAATTTTAGAAAATGACATGGAAGCAGATCCTGCATAGATAAAGGTTATATCAAACCTATCTCCACCTACTACATTAAGAGGAGTTAGGAGCTTTTAGGACGTGCTGGATTTTATAAGAGATATATTAAGGACTGTTCAAAAATTACTAAACATTTATGCAAGCTTATGGAAAAAGATACAAAATTTAAATTTAACCAAGATTTCCTCAAAGCCTTTGAATCTTTTAAGGAAAAACTGATCACTTCTCTAATAATTATTTCACCTGATTAGGAGAAATCTTTTGAATTAATGTGTGATGCAATTGATTATGCTATAGGAGCTATTTTAGGGCAAAGATATGATAAGATTTTTAAAGTAATATACTATGCTAGTAAGACTCTTAATGATGCTAGGATTAATTACACCACCATTGAAAGAGAGTCACTTGCCATTGTATATTCTTTTGATAAGTTTAGATCATATCTGATTGGTGTTAAATGTGTTGTGTTGTGCATACTGACCAATCGACTATTAAATATTTGATGCAAAAGAAGGATGCTAAACCAAGATTAATTAGATGGGTACTTGTGATGCAAGAGTTTAATTTTGTAATAGTCGATAAAAATGGGGCTGCTAATCAAATTATTGATCATCTATATAGGCTAGAATAGGAAGAAAATCTTGATTTCGAAAAGGAAATTAATGAAACTTTTTCTGATGAAAAATTTTGGGCTATAAAAGGATAGGAAAAACCTTGATATGATGATATTGTAAACTATATTATTAGTGGTATTTTACCATATGGATGGACAAAACAACGGGAAAAGAAATTTATTCATGATGCAAAATCTTGTTTTTGGGATGATCCTTACTTGTATTTCGAGGTCATTTTGTAATGAGGCGACGTGTGCCTTATAAAGAAACTCAGGAAATTATTCAAAAATGTCATGATTCTAAATTTGGAGGTCATTTTGAGAAAGATAAAACTATTTCAA
>NEWO01000848.1:226192-237133 GCA_003013225.1 Phalaenopsis aphrodite
GTTTGTCTGTCACAAATGTCGTGGATAAATCTTATTTTCAAAGATTTATAATTAAATAAGATAGTCTTATCTATCAAATGATAGAATATCCTAAAATGTCAGATTATTTTAACTCTTAGTATTGTAGAGTTAAAATCTAGTTAAGTAGTTCTATTTGTCAATTGATAGAATACCTTAAAATGTCATTAACTCTTAGAGTTAAAATTTGAGAAGGATAATTCTATCTATCAAAAGAGAGAATATCTTAAAAAGAGATTTTAGCTCTTAATGTCATAGAGTTAAAATGTAGAAAAGATGATTCTATCTGTCAAAAGATAGAATATCTGAGAATGTCATATTTAGGTAAGATAATCCAACCTGTCATGTTATTTTAACTCTTAATGTTATAGAGTTAAAAATTAAGAAAGATAATTCAATCTATCAAAAGATGGAATATCTTAGAATGTCGTGTCTGGGTAAGATAATTCTACTTGTCAAAAGATAGAATATCTTAGAATGTCATGTCATTTTTAACTCTTAATGTTGTAGAGTTAAAATTTGGGTCCAAAGATAGAATATATTGGAATGCCATGTTAATTTAGCTCTTAATGTTGTAGAGTTAAAATTTGGGAAAGATAATTCTATCTGTCAAAGATAGAATATCTTAGAATGCCGTGTCTAGGTAACATAATTCTACCTGTCAAAAGATAGAATATCTTAGAATGTCATTTCATTTTTAAGTAGAGTTAAAATTTAGGAAATATAATTCTATCTGTCAAAGATAGAATATCTTAGAATGTCGTGTCTGAGAAAGTCTTAACCTCACTTTTGGTAGAGATTTAGTTTTTTTCTCTTTAGTAGTCTAAGGTCTTGCCATAGGACTTTCCTATTGACTATTCTTAGAAAACTAGAAAAGGAACCCTCACCATTAGAAATTCTACACTCTTCTTTACTCAACTTGAAGTTCCACATATTGGTCCTAACCTCTAGCACTTAGTAGGTGGGATCATTATGGGGGAACTCAAGATGAGTCATCCTTAGGACTAATGGACCTTAGGGTTGACCCGGGGTGTTGGTCTAGGGCTTAAGGTACATATTTGCACTCACAATCACTCATAATCTTAAACTTAAACTTCTAGGCTTTGGTCTCTTGATAATTTTGGGAGGCTCACGTAAGTGGTCCCCTAAACCCACTAGCCCTAAGCTAGGGTTTAACTAAGACCACTACATAGAGGACCCAAAATGGGGCTTCCATTGGTCCATGGCTTATTGATGGTGGTTGGCACTCCAACTCTACTAAGATACCCAACCTATCCTTCTCTCCCTAAACTCCCCCAAATTACCTAGATACCCTTGGGACCCCAAATTTNTTATTCAGAAAAAACATCCTGAAAAGTGAAAAGAACCTAGTAGTTTTCTATACCTTGTGCTATTGGTGAAATTATTTTTGGAAAAGCCTTATGTGATCTAAGAGTTGGTATTAACCTAATGCCTCTATCAATTTTTAAGGGTTTAGATTAAGGAGAAATTTTCCCTACTATAGTAACACTTCTGTTAGATGATCGATCAATTACTTATTCTAAATGAGTTATAGAAGATGTATTAGTGAAAGTGGATAAATTTATTTTTTCTATAGACTTCATCATATTAGATATGGTGGCAGATAAAGAGATTCCTATTATTTTTGGAAGACCATTTCTTGCAATAGGGAGAGCTGTGATAGATGTGCAAAAATGATAATTAATATTGAGAGTCAATGATTAAGAAGTAACATTTAAAATTGTAAGAGCTATGAATATCCTATAATAGAAGAGATAATGAATGTTTTAGGATGAAAGCTACTAATTATTTGAGTAATGAGTAATTTAAGGGAATGTTTGAACAAAAATTAAGGCAAGAAGAGTATTATGAGAATGAAAATGAAATAAAAGAAGAGAATTTAGATTATCTTCAAGACAAATTTGAAACTTTAGACCTTCTAGAAAATGATAATAAAAAACATTCCTTCAAGTATTAAACCACTTCAAGTTGAACTGAAAATATTACTCACCCATTTATAATATGAGTTTTTAGGATATTCATCTACATTGCCCATTATTATATCTTTTGATTTAACTGAAATTCAAAAGAAAAAATTAATAGAAATGTTGAAATGATATAAAAAAGGCTTTTGGAAGGACTTTGGCAGTCCTTCAATTTGTATGCACAGAATTATATTAGATGAATAATACAAACCTAAATGTAATCCTCAAAGGAGATTAAACTCAATAATGAAAGAAGTTGTTAAAAAAGAAATCTTAAAATGGTTAGAAGCTGGAATTATATATACTATTTCAGACAGTGTTTGGGTAAGTCTAATTCGCTATGTTCCAGAGAAAGGAGGAGCGATAGTTGAAGTAAATGAGAAAAATGAAATAATTCCAATAAGACAAGTTAGTGGTTGGCGAATTTGTATAGACTATAGAAAATTAAACATGGCCACCAGGAAAGATCACTTTCTTTTACCCTTCCTAGACCAAATGTTGGATAGATTGGTTGGAAACAAATATTACTATTTTCTAGATGGATGTATCGAGTATCACCAAATTCCAATTGCTCATGAGGATCAAGAGAAAACAACATTTACAAGCCCTTAGGGAACTTTTGCTTTTTGTAGAATGTCTTCTGAACTATGTAATGCACCAGCTGCATTTCAAAGATGTATGATGTCAATTTTTAGTAATTTAATTGAACTTGGAATGGAAGTATTTATGGATGATTTTTCTATATTTGGAACTTCATTTGAATTAGGTTTAAATAATTTATAAAAATTTCTGGAATTATGTGAAAAAATTAACCTAGTACTAAATTGGGAAAAATGTCAATTTATGGTTATAGGTGGAATTGTACTTGGGCATATTTCTGAAAAATGGCATGGAAGCAGATCTAGCTAAAATTCAAGTTATTGAGAAATTATCACCTCCTACTATGATTAGAGGGGTGAAAAGTTTTTTAGGACATGTTGGTTTATACAGGCGTTATATAAAAAAATTTTCAAAATAACAAACTCATTATGCCAACTTTTAGAAAAAGATACGAAATTTAATTTTAATAAGGAATGCATAAAAGCATTTGAAATGTTGAAAGAAAATTTAATCATTGCACCTACAATAGTTCCATTTGATTGGGAGAAGACATTTGAAATATTGTGTGATGCTAGTGATTGTGTTATTAGAGTTGTTTTAGGATAAAGGCTAACCAAGTTTTTAAAGTAATAGATTATGCTAGTAAAACTCTTAATGACGCTCAAATTAATTATGCCACTACTAAAAGAGAGTTATTAGTTATTGTCAATGCTTTTGATAAGTTTAGGCCTTACTTAATTGGAGCCAAATGTATAGTGCATACAGATCATTCTACTATATTTGATGCAAAAGAAGGATTCTAATCCAGGATTAATTAGATGGATACTTATGCTGCAAGAGTTCAATTTTATGGTAGTTGATAGAAAGGAAAATAATAATCAAATAGCTGATCATTTGTCTAAACTAGAATGAGAAATATTAACTAATTTTACAAATGAATTTTTGGAAACTTTCCCTGATGAACAATTGTATAATATTGATATAAAGGATATATCGTGGTATGTCGATATAGTAAATTATATGGTGAGTGATATTCTATCACCAGATGTTAAGAATCAACAATNCCATATTTTCCCCAAATCACTCCAAATGTTTATCAAATTGGTCTCAATTTACCCCAATTGCAAGTATAAACTCAAATCTACTCTTGATGTGACCAATCTAGACCAAATCCAAGCTCAATTAGTCCATCATTTGAACCTAATTTTGATTTATATCAAAATCCCAATTTTGGCCCCATGACATGGTTCCACCAAATTGAACCCATAGACCACTCAATTGGCCACAATCTGTGTTGAAGAAACTTCATATAATCCTCATACATCAAACTTGACCTTCAATTGGCCTTAGAGAGGCCTCAATTTCATTTGATTTCAACTTAGTCCAAAAGCCCCAAATTGGCCATGTCTCAAAATCTCACCAAATTCATGGTCTTAGCCCCAAACTTTCCACTCCATCCATTCATTAAAAATCTTCACGACATCCACTTGATCATTTGAACTATTTAATTTGGACTTAGCCCAAGGCTAGCCCAATCTAGCCCCATGTCTAGCCCAACATGCCCAAATTGACCAAATTTTAAAAATCCCTCAAACTGTCTACCAATTGAACTCAAAATCACATCAACCCTTCACCAAAAATCTTCATAAAAATCATCTACACAATGTTGATCAATCATTTAGGCCAATCAACATGGCTAGCCTAGCCCAAACCCAAGCTTTGATCACTTGAACCCACATTGAACCCATGCACTAAAGATGGTCTAACTACCACAAAGTAACCAAATTAATGACTTTAAAGCCACTAGTTGGACCCTAGTAGCCAGCCTAAACCTCTTAAAACCACCTAAACTAAGCCATGGACCAAAGGTCCTCTAAATCAAGGGATTTAATGCCATATTTTCTTAAGAATTGGATATTTATGCCAAAACAAAGCCTAAAATCATTAAATTGTTATGACATATTCCCCTGGCTCACCTGACCTCCCTAGCCACCTCCCTTGGCTGGTCGGCCAGCCTAGTGGCTGGAAATTAGCCAAACTAAGAGCCACCCCCATGGAATTAAACCCAATTCAAACCTAGAGGCCACCTCATCCAAATTGAAGCTTAGAGCCTCTCTGCCCTCCACCTAGGCAGCAATGTCACCCCGCAATTGGCCATGGAAGCAAGCCTAAAGCCATTTTTATAAAAAGCTCCCCTCTATGGCCATGGGGAGGGAGCTAAAAATTCATTTAAGAGACTTCTCCAAATTGATCCCAAAGCCTCTTTGAGACCTCCTCAGTGCAACCCAACCGCCACATTGCCCTGAATCCCCTTGCTAGAGCACAATTTTTGAGCTCAAAACCTTGCCAGAGACAGGACAAAGCTCTCCACACCTCTACACCACCAAACTCAAATTAAACTCACCCACACCTTTACAACATTGAAATAAGCTAAATCCTCATCAAATCCCCTTCCATAGAGCCCCTAGTATAGACTTTGATCAACACCTGAAATCGGCCTTGGTTGAATTTAGGTCTAGACATTTCACCATAGCAAGGGGCTTAATCCTTAGCTTCTTTAGACCCCAAAAAATGTGCTGAGACTCTCTGATCGAAGCTTCCCTTCTCAGAGCCAAGGTATTGATCTCCTCTTCCTCCCGAGCCTACTTTGATTCTCCATTAATTAGGCTTGATTTAATTGTATGATTACCGTATGAATATGTTCGTTTCACTTAGACGAGTCCATAGGATTAAACCCGAAGTGATTTGGTTGAGTCTAGGTCGAGATCTTAGGGTTTTAGTGTGGACGATCACGGGATCGCTCTATCGAGGTCGATGATGGGGAACCGTCCAATCGCGCGTGTATCAGATGGACGGAGGAGATCAAGCTAGACATCGTTTCCTTACATAAGGTTTTGGTGGATACGTGGATGGCAGAGTCCAACCAGAGCGCGCCACGAGTGCCTTCAGAGCTTCCTTGGATCCAGTCAGTGCCACATGTTTAAAAAGATAAAAAGGGAATTTAAAAAATCAAGAAAATGATCCATAACTTTAAAAATTCATATCTTGGTGTAGAAAAATCATAAAAATAAAACAAAAATATCCACTTGCTCAGTGAATAGAGGAAAATAATGTGGAAATATTTTCCTAGGAAGAGAACGAAAAGAGTTCATGTGATGCATATTTTCTTTTGAATTAATTAAACATTGATTTGAATGTTTTGATTCTCCATGCATATAGGCATATCACCATATATTAAAATTTTAGCATGTTGTTGCCTCTATATTAAGGGATATCTTCTGATTTTTTTCAAATTCAAAGGAAGTTCTTAGATAGAGATCCATATTTTTCAAGTTTATATGTATTATTTGCTTAAATTAATCATGGAAATTAGTATGTTGCTCAGAAAAATCCAAGTAAATTTTGGAAGGTTTATGATGACCAAAGAACCTTTAGGAAAATTTCTCATGAGCCAAGTCATTCAAAATACACCAAATCTTTACAAATCATAAATCGCTAAGATAATTAATTTTGAAAAATNGATCCCATTTTAGGAATAAGAGAATCGATAAATTGATTAGAAAATATAATATTATGCATAAATGTTTTGCCGCTTATCATCCCCATACTAGCAGTCTAGCAGAAATATTAAATTATGAAGTAAAGCAAATTCTTGAAAAAGCTGTAAATCCCTATAAATTGGATTGGTCTGCTAGATTAAATACTACACTATGGGCATACATGACTGCTTATAAAACTCTTATTAGATGTCCCCATATAAACTTATTTTTGGAAAAATATGACACTTACTAATAGAATTGGACCATAAAGCATTTTGGGCTGTTAAGGAATTTAACTTTAATCTAAAAGATGGTGATGAGAAAAGATTATTGCAACTCAATGAACTTGAGGAGATTAGAAATTAAGCATATGATAATGCAAAAATCTATAAAGATAAAATGAAAAGATGACATGATCAAAAGATTATTAAGAACAAATTTAAACCTGGACAAGAAGTTCTAGTATATAATACTAGATTGAGATTATTTCCAGGAAACAAAAATCTAGATGGTTAGGACCATTCAATGTGATTAAATTTTATCATTATGGAACCGTAGTTATTAAAGATCCTAAAAATATAAAGATATTTAATGTTAATGGGCATCGATTGAAACATTATTATGAAGGGCACATGCCACAATTTAAAGAATTTTTTATATTGAATCATCCTGACAAAATAATGGTACGTTGAGCTGACGACGTTAAATCAAGCGTTTTGTGGGAGGCAACACATATATATCTATTTATATATATCTATATGTCTTACTATTTTGTGTAATAAGTGTTCTATATGTATACTAGAAAATAATAATATCTTAAAATCCTACACAATTTTATATATCATAAATCAAGAAAAATACTAGTATTAGAAGAAAATTTGGAATTGAATTGAACCAAAAGAGAAACGACGCAATGTTGGCCTCTGGCGCCGACAGTGCTCTTTTACAAAATTCATGGCACCGACAGCGCCATTGGAAGCATCGACAGCACTCAGAGTAGTTCCTACGGTTTTGGATGAATTTGACAGACTTTGGCAGAATTGTAATCTGAAATAAATGCCTAGAGGTTTTTTTAAAGGCATGAAAACCACTTTCGACGACCAGAAACTTCCAGATTTCAAAATCCATGACTTTCAATTCCAGAAATACTTCAACATTTGAAGTTTTCAATAGAAGAAAGTTTATCAGTTTTGACACGCAGAGATTATACAACAAAATCATCACTAAGAAGAGACTTATCAAGGAGAGAGGCCTTATCAATCATAGATTGAGCAATCCAAGTTCACAGATTGAGAAATAATAAAGTACAAAGATGTTTGGAAGTTCTATGTTACACTACCACTGCAGTAGTTGTTCTAGCGATAAAGGAATTCTATGCTAACTTACATGTAATTACCCAATGAGTTGTCTTCGTTCGAGGTAACGGTGTACCATTTACTCCACCTCAAATTCATTATTTGTATATGATAGAAAGAGTGTCAATCTGTCATTATACAAATTTTATCCCAACAAAAGATATGATGCATGATGCATACCAATTTTTTTATGGATGAAAATGATAATTGGGAAATAAAAAATGAGGGGTATGTTAGTTTTTCTGCCTCACTACTTAATCTGATATCTAAAAAATTTCATTTCTTCATCTCTGTAAAACTACTCCCTAAAATGAAAATTTGTAGAGTTACAAAAGAAAGTGCAATTTTAAACTATTGCATTCAAATGGGAAAACTCATTGATGTGGGATCAATTAATTTCAAATCTATTATAGGTATTATTATGAATGGGACTATATATGGACTAGGGCATCCTTATACAATCTTGTTACTTTGTAGAAAGTTGGGAGAAAGTATTATATCCCGGGGAACCCATGATTCCTATGGATGAAAACTATATTGGGAATGGAAATGAAGCATTGGATATTATCTTTGATCATTCATCAAATGCTTCTACATCATTAATGCCCTATACAATTGGGAGTTTAAGAGCTTTGGAGAAGAAAATGAAGAAAATTGAAAGGGAACTTCAGAGTATCATGATTGCAATAAGAAATCTTATTTACCATTTTGATCACTTAGATTGGAGGATGAAGGAAAACTTTGCTCATACTGGAACAATTGAAGCATGTTTGGTGCAGATGTTCAAGAAAAATGGATGGATCAATGAAAATTCAACTGATCAATTCCCGTACTGACCTATCTACAACTTGTACATCCATTAACAGTCTATGAGAGATATTAGAAGAGGAGAAAGTGCTAAAGATGAAGAGGGATAATTGAAGAAGTTGGACTCTCTATTATTTTAAATTAATTATGTTTTTAATGTGATTGTGTTGGATTTACTTTGCTTTAAACTCATAAAAATTTAATTGTATGTTTAGTTTAGTGTGCAGTGTTCTAGTGTTGTGGCTTGATTTCGATGTTGAATTATAGTTGGTTTGCTTTATGTATGTGTGAATGTGATTAAAGATGTGTGTTTGTAAGAATTTAAATTTTCATATATAAAGGTTAGTTTGGCATTGTTTGTAAAAATGCTTATTTGTGAATTATTTTAGGATGAATATTAGTGTTTAAAAAGACCAATTAGACTTTTGAGTGAATTAAAATAAAATTGAAATTGCAAAAAGGGAAAAATTTTGAATTTTTTGGGAAGATTTTGAAAAACTCCATTGGAAAAGAACTCTTACTTAGTAGATTTAAGTTTAGAATGTTCCACATTGTGATTTTTGGAATTTTAGGATTTTATTTGGATTTTATCAATTTTTCTTAGATTACCATGGCACCGAGAATGAGCAAAGGGATCAGGAAAGTGGATTTTGATGATAAAAATTTGTCAATTAGAAAGCTAGCATTTGTTTCAATAATCTACTTAAAATTACGAAAGTAATTTAGGATCGAGCTTTCAAAAATTTGGGTGGTGAAGTCGAGAGATTGATTGTAGCTCGGCAGTGGGAGAATTTCTCTTACTTTACTGCCAAGGCTATTAATTGTGTATTCATGGAGTTCTATGCCAACTTTAGAGAAACTTCTGATGACTGCGTCTATGTTTGTGGAATAATGGTTGAATTCACCCTAAGGAGAATTAATGAATTTTAACAGTTGGAGGATGTATATAGCTATTAGTACAAAGCATTCTCTATTACAAATGAGGCCCAGGAAGAAGTTATTTCATTTCTTACTGATGAGAAAGGAGCTTGGAAGTTGAAGAATAATGTTAAGGTAAATTTCCTTCTTTATATGTTAAATGTAGTCTCCAAGGACTGACATTATTTTATATTGGTCAGAATGATGCCTACGTACCACCATAGTGAAGTTACTAGAGATAGAGCCATCATTAATTTTTGTATTCAACAGATGAGTAGGATAGATATAGGCTCTATTATTTATAAAAACACTCATTATACTACTTTGGGTGAGACGACTGGTGGATTAGCACACCCTGCTCTGATTTTCACATTATGTGAGCAGGCAGGAGTTAATTTTGGAATAGATGAGGAGAGCATTGGACCTTTAAAACCTATTGTGCCTGCAAATATTAAAACTTATGAATCTCACGTTGGATGGAGAACTGCAACTATAAATAGTGATATTCATTCTACTTATAGTACCCCTACTCTCCAGGGACTTATGGAGCAGATGATGATCCAAGAGGGAGATATCATAAGGATGGAAAGCAAGATGGAAAAAATAGAGACCAGAAATGCACATAATGACAATTTGACAAAACAGAAGTTTGAGAATGATGTTGCTTATTATGATGTGATGGTTAGATAAATGAGGGGTGACCACTCAGTTCACTTTTCTAGTCACTCTATCCTTACCCCATATCAGCAGCAAAACTTTAATGTAGAACAAGAAGAGGATGATGATGACTGGTGATGTTTACTTAGTCATAGTTTGATCTTTTGTTGAGTTTACAATTGGTTGTATTTTATTGTTGTTATTGTTTGTTTTTAGAGTGTGATACTTTGCTTTATTTTAGATGTTATGTTGTATTGTGAACAGTAGGTTGTAAAACTATTTTTGCATTGGAATTTATTTTAGTATTATTGTTAGTTTTTAGTACTTTGTTGAATGTATTTGTTGTTAACTCTTTATCAGCAAATTTTTATATTTATTATGTGTTATTTAATGTTTTAAGTCTTGTAGCTTTTCATATTAGCACCTGCAATATTTCAGAGTTAAGTTTCAATATCAGAACCTTCAATAGATAAGTCTTTTGTTTATGTATTAAATGTTTTCTTTCACCCTTTATTCTTAATTTTTTCATGCTAAATTTTTTAAAAATTTAAGTTTGGGGGGAAAGAAAAATTCCTTTTTAAAGAAAGAAACTTAATTTAATTTTTCCTCAATTAGTTTTATTTTCAAAATTTTTAATTTAACATGACCTTTGGTATTATAGGGTTACTTTAGATAACTATATTTGTATTAAATATATAGTAAACTTAAGTAATTTTTTTTAATAAGAAAGGTTAATTTTAGAGATTAAGGTATTTGGTATGAAAGAATAAGACAATGCCTTTTCCATTGTAAGTAAAAGAATTTGTATTTTTGAAGCATTAATAATCTTAGAGTTTCATGTAAGAAAAAAGGAATAAAACTTTATAAAAATTCTTCAAAGCTAATATGAATTTATAAAGTGAAGGAATGTGAAAAGTTTTTAACTTTAAGAAGAGGATAGTGAAGTTCAAAATCATTAAAGGCTATTCCGATATAGTAATCCTCACATAAAAAGAAGGAAGAGAAGAGAAAATGGATCGAAAATGATCCTAAAAGAAAAGAAAAAGATGTGAGGAGAAGCTT
>NEWO01000849.1:8830-19634 GCA_003013225.1 Phalaenopsis aphrodite
GGTGAAAGAAAGCATTAAATATATAAAGAAAACTCATACCTATTGAGGATTCTGATTTTTACAAATAAATTCTGAAATACTGCAGGTGCTAATATGAAAAACTACAAGGCTTAAAATATTAAATTGCACATAACATATATAAAATTTACTGAGAAAGAGTTAATTACAATACATATAACAATCTGTTGAAACTAACAATAGAACTAAACTAAATTCTAAAAATGAAAACAGTTTTACACATTACAGTTTCACATTACAACATAACAACAGAGTCTCAATAATATCACAAAACAAACAATACAATCACAAAGTATAACACAAAAAAATAAACAAATAAAAAGATCACCTGTCATCTTCTTCTTCATCATTAACATCTAACTTCTGCTGCTGATATGGAGTATAAACAGGGTGAATAGGGAACTGAACTGTATGATCACCCCTCAGGTATTTCACTAAAGCATGAATATAAGTAGCATCATATTCAAACTTCTGGCGAATCAGATCTTCTATATGAGTATTTCTGGCCTCCATGTTCTGCATTCTATGATCCATCCTCAAAATATCTCCCTGTTAAAAGCATCCTATGATCCATCCTCAAAATATCTCCCTGTTAAATCATCATCTGGTCCAATAACGCCCTATTACTGGGGTCACTTGAAGTAGGCTCACTAAAAGTAGGGGTCCTATAAGTAGAAGGAATATCCCCGGCCTTCCAAATCTCTAATCAACATGAAACTCATAAGTCTTAATGTTTGCAGGCCCAATCAATCTCTGAGGCTCAATCCTCTCCTCATCAGGTCTAAAATCAACTCCTGCATGCTCACAAAGTGTATAAATGAGAGCAGGGTGTGCCAATCCACCAGTGGTCTCTCTTAGAGCAATAGATAGAGTGTTCATATAAATGATAGAGCCTACATTTATATCCATCACTTGCTGAATACAATAGTTCTGGATGGCTCTATCCTTGGTCACTTCACTATGATGGTTTTTTGGAATCATCCTCCCAGAAATAAAATAATGTCAGGCCTTAGATACTACATTTAACATAACAAGTGGAAAGTTGACTTTAACTCCATTCTTTAATTTCCAAGCCCCTTTCTCACCAGTCAGAAAAGAAATAACCTCATATAAGGCCTCATTTGTAGCAGAGAAATAATGATACTGACATCTATAAACATCTTCTATTTGATAAAAACTCATTTATTTTTCTTGGAGTAAACTCCACCCTTTTTCCTCGAATAAAAACAAAATCATCAGAAGCTTCCGGAAAGTTGGCATAAAACTCCATAACTATCCCAGCTATCGCATCGACAGTAAAATAGCATATGTTTTCTTACTGCCGAGTGATAATCAATCGTTCAACTTCTCCTCCCAGATTTTTGAAACCTCGATACGGAATCACTTTCTTTTTTTCTTGAAGACTATGAAATCGAGCACTAGCTTTAAAGCTAACAAACGTTTGCTCGTCATATTCTAATTTTCTTTTGCTCTCTCTAGATGCCATAGAAAATCTAGAAAATTTTGATAAAAATCCGAATAAATTCCAAAATTTTAAAAATCAAAATTTAAAGCACTTTAAACTTAAATCCACTAAGTAAAAGTTTTTCACCAAAGCATTTACTCAAAATCTCTCAAAAAAACAGAACTTCCGGATCTAGGCAATGTGAGAAAAATCTTTGGTGAAAATAAAAAATGTTTACTTTAAAGTATAGCTCTTACCTAGAAAAAATGAAATCCTAAGTTCCTTTGCCTCTAAATCACCTTAAATCAGCCAAAAATCAAGCTCTAAGTGTAAAAATCGAAGGTTAAAGGAGACTTTAGGGGTAAAAATTGAGGTTTTGCGGTGAAAATCGTGAATTAAATGGGTTATTACTGTTATCAGGTTGAAGGTGTCGTCGGCGCCATTGCCAACACTGTCAACGCTGAAGGCCCAAAATTCACTATTTTGATTTTTTTTCAAATTTTCAATTTCCTTTTAATTTACACCAAAGTTTTTTAGTATTTTTAAACACAAATTTTTATCTAACAATAATTCACAAATAAACATTCACAAACATTCATTTTCACAAACAACAACAAACTAACTTAAATATATGAAAATGCACTTTTTACAAACACGTTTCACAAATCACACATTCACAGTTATTAAGCAAACTAATCAGAGTCAAAATCAAGCCACAACACTAAATGATGACACAAAGCTATACACATAATCAAAGTTCAGAATTATAAAGTAAAAATAAACCAAACCAAATCAAATCAAATCCATACAATTACATCAAATACAATATTCTTAAGCAAGTAGAGAATCCAAAGTCTTCAGTCATTCTGCTTCATCTTCAATGATTTCACCTCCTTTAATATCTCCCATGGATTGGTAATGAACATATTGGTTGTAGAAGGATTGGTACGGGAATTGATATGTCGAATTTTCTTAGATCCACCCATTGTCTTTAAACATCTGAATTAATCCTGTTTCAAAAGTTCCAGTATGATCAAAATTTTCTTTCATTCTCCAATCAACATGATCAAAAAGGTACTTAAGATCTCCTACTGCATTCATAATACTTTGAAGTTCCCTTTCAAATTTCTTCAATTTTTTTCTCAAAAGCAAGCGAACTTCCTACTGTTGGCAGTTATAATGGAGTTGAAGCATATGAAGAATGATCCATAATAGCGTTTAGTGTTTCATTTCCATTACTAACATACTGATCATAAATAAGGATCATGGGCTCCCATGGTAGTAAAACTTTTTCCCAACTTTCATATGACACTTGGGATTGACTGCAAATCAAAAAAATTATAAAAGGATGCCCAAGTCCATAAATTGGTCCATTCATAATGATACCCATAACAGATATCAATAGATTTTTTCATTTGAATATAGTAGTTTAAAATAACACTTTCCTTGGTAACTCTGTTAATCTTCATAGTAGGGAGTAATTTTGCACCAACAAAGAAATGCCATTGCTTCAAAATTGGATCAAGTGATGAAGTAGGAAAACTAATATATCCTTCAACTCGTACTTCCCACATATCAATTTCATCTGTCAGAAAATTATAAACATCTTGCATCGAATCTCGCGTAGGAATGAAATTTGTATAATGACAGATTGGAACATTTTATATCATATACAATTCGTTATTCCTCATAGGAGTGAATGGTACAACCTTACCTCGTACGAAGATAAATCCTTGGGTAATTCCATATAGATTTGCATAGAACTCTTTCACTACAGGCATAACAACCGCATCGGTAGTGTAACATAGAACTTCCCATCACCTTTGCAAAATGATCTTGTCAACAGGAGCACTTGGATTGATCAATCCAGGATTAACAAATTCTCTTTCTTTATCAATCTCTTCTTCGTAATAACTTTATCGTATAACCTCTGCGCGTCGAAACTAATAAAATTTCTTCTATTGAAAACTCCATACCTTGAAGTATTTCTGGAATTGGAGGCCATGTAATATGAAAATAAAAAATTTTGAGGCATTCTAGGAAGTTTTTAGGACTTTTAAAACACCTCCTGGTGATTATTATGGAGCAAAATCCCACCAAAGTCCTCCAAAAGTAATCTGAACCGTCAAACCTCTATCAGCGCCGTCGGCGCTCCTGATTGGCGCTATCGGCACTGAGGTCCATTTTCTTGGGTGTCGTTAACGCTAGTGACCAAAATTTTGTGACTTTCATTTTGCTTTTAATTTAATTCCAACTTTTTCTCCAATACCAATATTTGACTTAATTTATAATAAATGCAATTGTGTAGGATTATTATCTACTAATATATAATACATTTATCAAATAAAATAATAATACATAGACATATATGTATCGGTTGCCTCCTACAAAGTGCTTGGTTTAACGTCGTCAGCCCGACACACCATTTGTTTAGTTGGGTTGACATAACATTAAAAATTCTTTAAATTGAGGTATGTGCCCTTCATAATAATGTTTCAGACGATGCTCATTAACTTTAAATACCTTTACAGTGTTAGGATCTTTAATAACAACAGTTCCATAATGATAGACTTTAATCAGTTTAAATGGTCATAGCCATCTTGATTTCAGTTTTCCTGGAAACAATCTCAATCTTGTATTATATATAATCTTCCGATCATGCCATATTTTCATTTTTTCTTTATAGATTTTTGCATTATCATATGCTTCATTTCTTATTTCCTCAAATTCATTGAGTTGCAATAATCTTTTCTCACCAGCAACTTTTAAATTAAAATTAAATTCTTTAATAGCCCAAAATGCTTTATGCTCTAATTCTATTGGTAGGTTGCATGTTTTTCCAAATATAAGTCTGTATGGGGACATTCCTATAGGAGTCTTATAAGCAGTTCTATATGCCAATAATGCAGTATCTAGTCTAGCAGAACAATCTAATTTATAAGGATTTACAACTTTTTCTAAAATACGTTTACTTTCACGATTTGATATCTCTACTAGACCATTAGTCTGAGGATGATAAGCAGTAGAAAATATATGCATAATATCATATTTCTTAATTATTTTTTTTTATTCTCTTATTCCTAAAATGAGATCCTCCATCAGTAATAATTACTCTCGGCATCCATATCTTGTAAAAATATTTTTAATTAAAAATTTAGAAACACTTCGAGCATCACATCTAGTTACAGCAATAACTTCAATCCATTTGGACATATAATCAACAGCAATTAATATATATAGATTTCCAAATGAAGGCATAAATGGTCCATAAAATCTAATCCCCACACATCAAAAAATTCAACTTCTGATATGTAATTTAGAGGCATTTCATTTCTTCTAGAAATATTTCCTACTCGTTGACATCTATCGCACTTTTTAATATATTCATTAACATCTTTAAAAATAGTAGGCCAATAAAATCCAGCTTACAAAATCTTATATGGAGTTCTATTTGTTCCAAAATCTCCTTCAAATTCAGAATCATGTCATCTTTCAATTATCTGTTGAGTTTCTTCATAAGGCAAATATCTTCTAATAATTAGATCTTTACATTGTTTATATAAATATGGGTCATCCCAAAAATAAAATTTTGAATCATATATAAATTTTTTTAATCGTGTATTTTTCATATCATGTGGTAAAATATTACTTACAATATAATTCACTATATTAACATACCACGGTACATCCATAAATGATCAGTTATTTGATTATCATTTCCCTTTCTATCAGACACAGTAAAATCAAACTCTTGTATTAGAAGTATCCATCTAATTAATCTTGGTTTAACATCCTTCTTTTGCATTAAGTATTTAATAGCAGAATGATCTGTATGCACTATACATTTAGTTCCAATTAAATAAGGTCTAAATTTATCAAAGGCATANATTAAGTATTTAATAGCAGAATGATCTGTATGCACTATACATTTAGTTCCAATTAAATAAGGTCTAAATTTATCAAAGGCATAAACAATAGCTAATAACTCTCTTTCCGTAGTAGTATAATTAATTTGATCATCATTTAGAGTTTTACTAACATAATATATAACTTTGAAACTTTGTCGTGTCTTTGTCCTGATACAACCCTAATAGCATAATCACTAGCATCACACATTATTTCAAATGATTTTTTCCAGTCAGGTGGTACTATTATAGGTGCAGTGACTAATTTTTTCTTTAATAATTCAAATGCTTTTATGCATTCCTCATCAAAATCAAATTTCTTGTTTTTTTCTAAAAGTTGGCATAGCGGCTTAGTTATTTTTGAAAATTTTTTTATGTAACGCTTGTAAAAACCAGCATGTCCTAGAAAACTTCTCACCCCTTTAACATTAGTAGGAGGTGGTAATTTTTCTATAACTTGGATTTTTGTAGGATCTATTCCATGCCTTTTTCAGAAATTTTATGCTCAAGCACAATACCTCCAGCAACCATAAATTGACATTTTTCTAAATTTAATACTAGGTTGACTTTTTCACATACTTCCAGAACTTTTTCTAAATTATTAAGACATAACTCAAATGAAGTCCCAAATACAGAAAAATCATCCATAAACACTTCCAATCTATGTTCTATAAAATTGCTAAAAATTGACATCATGCATCTTTGAAATGTTGCAGGTGCATTGCATAATCCAAAAGACATTCTACGAAAAGCAAATGTTCCATATGGGCTTGTAAATTTTGTTTTCTTTTGATCCTCTGGAGTAATTGGAATTTGATGATAACCGGTATATCCATCTAAAAAGCAATAATATCTATTCTCAGTCAATCTATCCAACATTTGGTCTAGAAAAGGTAAAGGAAAGTGATTTTTTCTGGTCGTCATATTTAGTTTTCTATAGTCAATACAAATTCACCACCAGTAACTTGTCTTATTGGTATTAATTCATTTTTCTCTTTTTGTTCATAGTCACTCCTCCTTTCTTTGGAAGACAGTGAATTGCCCAAGCACTATCTGAAATAGGATATATAATTCCAACATCTAATCATTTTAAAATCTCTTTCTTAACAACTTCTTTCATTATTGGGTTTAATCTTTTCTGAGGATCAGCTTTAGGTTCATATTGTTCATCTAATAAAATTCTATCCATACAAATTGAAGGACTAATTCCTTTAGTATCTACTAAAGTCCATCCAAAAGCCTTTTTATACTTGTTCAACATTTCTATCAACTTTTGTTCTTGAATTTCAGTTAACTCAGAAGATGTAATAATAGACAACGTAGATGACTCTCCTAAAAATACATACTTTGAATGGGTAGGTAATATCTTTAATTCAAGTTCAGGTGGTTTAATACTTGAAGGAATAAGATTTTTACTATTGTTTTCCAACAAGTTTAACATTTCAACTTTACCTTGAATATAATCCAAATCTTCTCCTTTTAGTTCATCTTCTTTCTCAAAAATTTCTCCTTGCTGTAATTTATCTTCACACTCATTCTTCTGTTCATTACTCAGAAAATTAGCTACTTCCATCCTAAAAAATTCATTATATTTTTATATTGCAGGATACTTCATAGCTTTTGCTATATTAAATTTTACTTCTTGATCATTAACTCTCATTATTAATTCTCCTTTTTGCACATCTATTACAGCTCTTCATGTTGCAAGAAATGGTCTCCCTAAAATAATAAGAATCTATTTATCTTCCTCCATATCCAATACTATAAAGTTTACAGGGAAAATAAATTTATCCACTTTTACTAGTACATCCTCTATAACTCCTTTTGGATAAGTTATTGATCGATCAACTAACCGAAGAGTTACAGTATTAGGGGAAATTTCTCCTAAATCTAAACATTTAAAGATTGATAAGGGCATAAGATTGATGCTCGCTCCTAAATCACATAAAGCTTTTCCATAAAACTTTTCACCAATTGCATAAGGTATAGTAAAACTACCAGTATCTTTTAATTTTTCAGGAAGCTTTTTTTGAATAATAGCACTACACTTTTCACTGAGTGCAACGGTCTCATGATCTATAAACTTTGTTTTCTTATTTAGTACATCCTTCATAAATTTCACATAACTTGGCATTTGTTCCAAATCTTCAATAAAAAGAATATTTATCGTTAATTTCTTAAGCATTTTCAAAAATTTTGTAAATTGTTTATCTTTATTTTTTTGCTTCTATCTTTGAGGAAAAGGAGGTAATGGTTTTTCTAAAGAAACCCGTGTTTGTTCATTTTCATGTTGATCGTTTTCCATTTTTTCCTTCTCTTCATCAACTTCAGTTTCTCTTTGAATCCTTGTTTCAACTTCTTTTCTGCTTTTTAATTGAATTGCTTTAATTTGCTCTTTATTTTGATCTTTTGGATTAACTTTCACAGTACTCTGAAGAATTCTAGAAGGTCTGTTACTAAGTGCAGTAGCAATATGTCCTAATTGATTTTCAATATTTCTAATAGCAGCCCCTTTATTTTGTATTTGATTTCCCATATTCAACATCACTTCTTCCATCGTCAACTTCTTTTCCTTAACTTGTGGGTTAGGATTGGAGTTAAATCCTGAAGGATAATAAGGTCAAAAATTAGGATTTCCTTGATTGTTCAAATTTCTGGATAGATTCACCAGATTGATATAATTATTTCAGCTAAAATTAGGGTGATTTTTCCATCCAGGGTTAAAATACTTAGAATAGGTATTGTTATTTTGATTATTTATAGCATTTAAAGTTTCATTAGATGATCGAGTATCAATAATCTGTCCTAGTGAATTTTCCTCTAATACTGGGGGTATTTGAGAATAGTTCACTCCTATTTGATCAATCTTTTTGAAATAACATCAATTTGAGATGCCAAAATAGACATTGTATCAGAATCATGAATACTGGCTAATCTCTTATGATTTACCCTTTCAGAGGGCCACTGAAAATTATTAGTAGTCATTTTTCAATTAAAGAATATGCTTCATCAAAAGGTTTTGACATTAATGATCCATCCACAACAGCATCTATAATAGATCTTAGTGATCCTACTAATCCATTGTAAAAGGTTCAAATTATTAACCAATCTGGCAAAGCATGGTATGGACATTTTCTAAGAAGGTCTTTAAATCTTTCTCAGGCTTCATATATCGATTCTTCTTTAAACTGACAAAAAGATGTAATATCATTTCTAAGCTTAGCGGTTTTCGAGGGTGGAAAATATTTAGCCAAGAATTTTTGTGATAGTTCTCCCTAAGTTCTAATAGATCCAGATGCTAATGAATTTAACCAAGACTTGGCTTTATCCTTTAATGACAAAGGAAAAAGTCTAAGCCTAACAACATCATTAGATACTCCGTCATATTTAAATGTAGCACAAATCTCAAGAAAACTAGCAAGATTTCCACTCTATCCGTTCATGAAAAATATTCACAACATCTCCCTTGATCATTTGAACCATTAAATTTGGTCTTAGCATAAGGCTAGCCCAACCTAGACCCATGTCTAGCCTAACATGCCCAAATTGACCAAATTTAAAAAACCCCTCAAATTGACCTACCAATTGAACTCAAAATCACTTCAACCCTTCACCAAAAATCTTCATAAAAATCATCTACACAATGTTAATCAATCAATTGGGTCAATTGACATAGATAACCTAGCCCAAACCCAAGCTTTGATCACTTGAACCCACATTGAACGCATGCATTAAAGATGGCCTAACTACCCCAAAGTCACCAAATTAATGACTCCACAACCATTAGTTGGACCCTAGTGACCAACCTAAACCTCTTAAAACCACCTAAACTAAGTCATGGACCAAAGGTCCCCTAAATTAAGGGATTTCATGCCATATTTGCTTAAACTTAGGATATTTTTTCCAAAAAAAAGCCTAAACACAATAAGTTGCTGTGACATATTCCCCTGGCTCACCTGACCTCCCTAGTCACCTCCCCTGGCCTGCCGACCGGCCTAGTGGCCGGAAAATGGCCAAATCGAGAGCCACCCACATGGGATTAAACCCAATCCAAACCTAGAGGCCACCTCATCCAAATTGAAGCTTAGAGCCTCTCTGCCCTCCACCTAGGCAGCACATTTCACCCTCTAATTGGCTATGGCAGCAAGCCTAAGGCCATTTTTATAAAATGCTCCCATCCACGATCATGGAGGAGAGCTGAAAATTCCTCTAAGTGACTTCCCCAAATTGATCCCAAAGTCTCTTTAAGACCTCCTCAGTGCAACCCAACAACCACATTGCCCTGAACCCCCTTGCCAGTGTTTTTTCTCTTTTGGTTCTTTTTAGATCTCGTAGTCGCCAGTTTGCCTTTTTGTATGGCGTCGTATAATTTCCCTATTCAAGTAAATCTCCCTCTTGAACCAAATGAATGATTCGAAAAGGAGAGGAATTGAATAGTGAACTAACGTACTACAACAAAGAGGCAATCAAATCAAAAAAGAAAAAAGAGACGGAAGGCTTATATAGGGATAATCCTCGTGTGATGGGTCGAGAGTATACATCCAAACAAAATCGGATTGAAGTACCTTAAAAAAAAACAACATCCACGATTAAAATCTCTATATGAACTACCCGTCACCAGAGAACCAAAAAGAACATTTTTTTGTTCTGGGATCAAAAGTCTCCCAGAGGAACGTATTCCTACTGGTTAATTACATCTCAGGGGATACCCAAGAAGACTCTCGATGGAAAGAGTTTCACTTTATCATTATGAACATGGGATATAGGTTATCAAAAGGTGATTATTTTGTATGGAATAGTCTCGATGCTTTGAAGCTCACGCTGCACCATCGGGCGGAAAGTGAATCTCTCACGCCAAATGGATAGCGGCTTCTCAACTCACGAAACCTACAAAATAACCATAAATCACTTCAACAGGGGTATCCCAATACGTCATAGCACATCCGGATCGTAAGGGCAGAGGACAAATCGTCGTATCCCGAACAGGCTGCAACTTATCGGCATCGGGCCGTCAAAGTGACACCAACGAAGTCAAAGGAGAAGAAATGGCTCAATAGGGGTAGTCGAAAAGCAAGGAAAAGTAATCCTAGGAGGTAGAGGTAGTCAGGTCGGGGTACCACGGACCCGTCGTCCCAAACCACTAGGACCCTAAGTCTACCTGGTCATGAAGGTAGTCGACCCAACACAACCTGAGATCCCCGGTCAGCAATCCGTGAATTGCATCATCCACGAGAACCTCGGTAGCCCTAAGGTCAAATGAAGGAAACTATATCCTATGACTATAAACTGGAGCTCCAAGAGATGGGACTTATACCTGCCGAAATGGCAAGGATGCCTCCGGAAAGAAGAGAAAGCGGAGGTTCAGCTACAAAGCTGTAAACTCTCCAACAAAAGGACTTACACCCCGTCTGGGTCGGGGAGCCTTCTAACACCCTAG